>VMDO01002802.1:15000-158215 GCA_007922755.1 Pedetes capensis
AGCACTGCGCTGCAGTCTCTGAGGTCCCGAGTTCAATTCCCAGCACCACAAAAATGGGAGAAGGGCCTGGCAATCCACTCCCAAGGCAATTCCAAAACAATCAGCCATTGAAAACCCTATGAGGGTCACTATGAGTCGGATACCGACTCGAGGGCACCTAACCACAACAATAATTTAAAGTACACATGTTATGGTAAAGAGGTAGATTATTATGGCAAAAATCTCATAAGATGTATGAAAATGACTAAAGTCTGGGAAAATTGGACTAGGTCCTTGAGAATTAGAGAGCATAATTTCTACCTCCAGCTCCTAGCACTATACTTATACAAAAGATCAACACTAAATACTTGACAAATTAAGAAGAAATCCACTTCCAACATTTTCAAGATGTGACTTCATTTTAGGGAATATATACAAATATTATAATAATAACTTTTATCTTCTCTTTTTCAGTTTTGTAATAAGTGAGACATTACTTATATATTTCACACACACACACACACACACACACACACACACACACACTCCCCGCTTGTTGTTGTTGTTGTCACTAGGTGCCATCAAGTCGGGTCTGACTCACAGAAACCCTACATACAACAGAACAAAATAGTCCCTGACACTGTGCCATGTTTGGCACTATTTTCAGTGCTTCTCTGCTATTAAAAGAGTTTTCAATTGGTTATTGTTCTGGGAGTGGACTGCCATGTCTTCCTCCCAAGCCTACAGTAACTGCTATTCTAAGCCTTTCTCCCATCTAAGGACTAACCAGACCCAAACCTCTTAGCATCTGAGTTCTGATGAGATTAAATGGCCATAGAGTGCTGCTCTGCACTGAGACCATGGGTTTAGTCCCCAGAACCTCAATGGGAGAAAAATGTGGCAATCTACTCCTGAAGCAATCCCCAAACAATCAGCTATTGAAACTCCTATGAATAATAGTGAAACACTGATCTCATGCCAGGCATGGCACAGTGTCAGGTAGTGCTTTGTTATGTTGTACACAGGGTTGCAATGAGTCAGATCTGATTCTACTGCACCTAACAACAATAATATACATATAGTAACAGGCCTTCTCTGAGATTACTTTTTTGAAAGATTTAGAATAGTTTGATCTCTCCTAGTTACATTATTATCACATAATGACCTTTTAAATGCTTTCCTAAAATCACAGCATAAGAAATCAAATTCATAAAGGAATACAATCATAGATTCTCCAACTGGGCTCTATGGAATGATGTTTTATAAACCAAAGAGCAGGGGCAATAGAAAAATGTTTATAATGCATTAAAAAGGGGGGGGGGCATCGAACCCTGGGCTTCAGGCATGCTAAGCAAGTGCTCCACCATTAAGCCTCACCCTATTTCCTATATTTATGTTTTATTGGGAGATAAGTTCTCATTAAGTTATACAGGCTGCCTCTATCCTTGTATTTCTGATCCTCCTGCCTCAGCCCCTCTAGTTGCTAGGATTACAGGCTTGTGCCACTGCTCCCAGTTTATAATGCAGTCTACATTCTTCATCTTCAAAGTCATGGAACATGTTAAGAAAAGATTAGACCAGGGCAGCTCTCACTAGAGGTGAGCTAGCACCACCTGTTGGATAGTGACTTCACAGCATAAGATGATGTTCACTCCAGTGACTTCATTAATCCTGATACTTTATTCAAAGTACTTTTTATCACACAAATTTCAAGATGGTCATACATATCTAAGTACAATTTAACTTTCAATCAGTTCTAATTCTCTACTATGACACTAGAAACCCAAACTAGTTCGTTGTTGTTCATTAGTCTGATTAAAATATACCAGTTTGCTGGGTCCCATGGCCTATTCCTGTGATCCCAGTAACTCTGGAGGTTCAGGCAGGAGGTTCGTGAGTTCAAGGTCAGAAGCAGCCTATGTAACTTAGTGAGATTCTGTCTCAAAATGTAAAATAAGAAATGGGCTGAGGGTGCAGCTCAATGATAAAGCACTTGCCTAGCATGCATGAGACCCTGGGTTCAACCCCCAAGTACTAAAAAATATATATATTAGTCTTCTAGGCATGGTGGTACACATGTGAAAACCTAGCACTTGGGAGGCTGAGGCAGGAGTTTCTTGAGTTTGAGACCAGCCTGTTCTACATAGCAAGATGCTATTTATTTATTTCTATTTCTCTCTCTTGCCCACAGTAGCCTTTCATGATTTGACTACTTTTTTTTTGTTTGTTTGTTTCGTTAGTACTTGCAGGTTGAAACCAGGGCCTTATGCATGTTAGACAAGTGCTCTACCACTGACCTAAAACCCTGGCCCCTTTTTTATTTTGACACAGGGTCATGTTAATTTGCACATGCTGTCTCAGGCCTCAAACTTGTGATCATCCTGCCTCAGCCTCCCAAGTCACTGGAATTACAAGTGTGTACCACAGCACCTGGCTTGATTTGACTTGATTGCAGATCTGATAATTAGCCCATTTTGATCCATTTAAGAAATGGCAGAAGCCATGTATGGTGGCACATGCCTATAATCCCAGCAACTTGGGAGGTAGAGGCAGGAGACTCTCAAGTTCAAGGCCAGAGGCAGCCTGCCTAGCTTAGTGAGATCCTGACTCAAAATATAAAATAAAAAATGGGCTGGGGTGCAATCTAGTGGTAGAGTACTTGGGAAGTATGTGCAAGGGCCTGGATTCAACCCCCAAGTACCACAAAATAAGTAAGTAAATAAATAAATAGCAGAAAAGCTAATGATATTATACAACTATGTAGATACATACATTAATAGTCTGCTTTAGAATAACAAATATGTGTTGCTCCATATTGTAAATCAATCTTAGCATCTCTTGATTACCCATGGTAATTAGAAAATAGGGATAGCCTTGGATTTTGAACTTTACTAGCAACCTAGAGATAGTAGTTTTCTACTCTCAAACTATGGGCTGGGATTTAGCTCAGTTGGCAGAGCACTGTGCTGCAGTCTCTGAGATCCTGAGTTCAATTCCCAGCACCCCAAAAATGGGAGAAGCACCTGGCAATCCACTCCCAAGGCAATCCTGAAACAATCAGCCATTGAAAACCCTATGAGGGTCACTATCAGTCGGATACCGACTCAACGGCACCTAACAACAACAACAACAACTCTCAAACTCTCCTACATAAAAAGTACTGATGAAACTGAGACAATTGTGTTTTGCCCATACTATTTAGAATAGATGTCCTTTTTTGTGTGTGGTTCTGGGAAGTTGAACCTAGGCCTTATGTGTGCTTTGCATGTGCTCTACCACTGAGCTGCACCCCTAGTCCATTTTTTAATTTTTATTTTGAGACAGGCTCTTGCTAAATCACACAGGCTTCGTCTGGCCTCAAACTTTTGATCTTCCTGCTTGTGACTTCCAAATTGCTGGGATGATAGGCATGTGCCATCATGCCTGGCTAGAATAGATGCTTTTGAGTGACAAACATAGTATAAGTGATAGGCAGCTTAGAATATGGGCAAATGGGTAGAGTAAGAGGGAAGGTCTCAGCTAAATGCTTAGATTCTAAATGACAATAAGTTTGCTATAAGTAGTTTTCCCAGAGACAGGTTTTAGGAGTAAACACTCAAACATTAGAAATAAATTTCTATATGCCTCTAATTTCAATACAACATATACACTGATTTTAAATCCTTTCCACTAAGATAGGTTTTAACAAGTAGAAAAAAAAGATTCTGAATTATTTCTTTTTCCTCCTCTTCTTCCTCCTCCTTCCCCTACTTCTACTTCTTTTTCATCTTCTTGTTCTGTATCTTGGACTTAAATCCAGGGCCTCATGCACAATAGACACATGCTCTATGACTGAATTATACCCCGATCATGGAATTGTGATTTCAACAAAAAATTTAAAATTTGTTTACTTTTTAAAAGTGAAATGAGGCAATGATAGTATCTAAATGAGACATGGCACACATTTTCCTAAAATAGATGGTGCCAAAAAAAATGTATACACATTTTAGGAAATGAAAACTGGTGCCAGGCACAGTGGTATGTGCCTGTAATCCTAGCAGCTCAGGAGGCAGATGCAGAAGGATCTCAAGTTTGAGGCCAGACGCAGCCTGAATAACATGGTGAGACCCTGTCTCAATATAAACAATAAAAAAAGGGGGCTGGGGTACAGCCCAGTGGTAGAGCAGTTGCAAAGTACATGCAAGGTCCTGGGTTCAGCCTCTAAGTACTTTAAAAAAAAAAGGAAAAAATTATATTAAAATTGTAATGCTCAATATGTATTGATAACAAAAGATGAATATAGGTCATATTTGACTTCTTCAATTACAAGTGCTCAAAGTGGTTACCACAGTAGAAGCAGCAAGACTTGCTGTGCAAAGCCTCCCAGTCTTCTATTGTGCATATCACACACAGTACCATGCATCTCAAACTTAGCACAAATGCATGCAAATGATAGGCATGTTGGAGGTTCTGTTGCATACTCATGTCTCCATTGTCATTGTACTTCCACATTCTTGAATTTCAAATGCCACTTCAAAATGGTCTTTCACTCCTCGAATGACAACAATGCTTCAGCCATTTTCTTTGACTGCCCTGCCTGTCACATGGTGGTACTAGCACTCATTTGATTAATGTCTTTTCAGCAAACATTATACTACACACTGCTACCATAATTCAATTCAACTTTGAAAAGTAATGCATAGATACCATCTCTTAAAATATGTACATTTTTAGCCAGATGCAGTGGCATACACCTGTAAATCCAGCACTCAGGAAGCTGAGGCAAGAGGATTGTGAGTTTGAGGGCAGTCTGGCTTACATACTGAGACCCTGTCTCAAATAAACAAACAAAACAAATAAATAAATAAGTGTGTAATCTGTTTTAGAGGGAAAATCAAGAAGCATGAAATAGACTGTAAGTTTTTTAAATGTATTTAATGGAAAGGGAGTAATAGTTACTGCAAAGATCAATATATTAAATTCTGCTATAAAAAAAGAAGCTACAGTTATCAACAAATTGTGATTTGCCAGTGGTACAACCCTTAGGAATCCTTTTGGCAATTTAGAAAGAACACTACCTTCCCCAAGCCTATACAGAATCATTTGATACCTTAAAGGAGGGATCCCCAACCATGGACCAGTATGTCTGTATTTACTCCGTATTTATAGCCACTCCCCATTGCTCACATTACCACCTGAGCTCTGCCTCCTGTCTGATCAACATCCCCTGTCCCCATCCATGGAAAAATTGTCTTCCAGGAAAGTGGTCACTGGTGCCAAAAAGATTGGGGGCCACTGCCTTAAAGAAATGACTCAACTGTGTACCATGGCACACACTTTTAATCCCAGAAACTAGGAATGCTAAAGTAGGAGGAATTTGAAGCCAAAGGCAGCCTGTGCAATTTAGCAAGACTCTTTCGCAAAATAAAAAACAAAAAAGGGACTGGGGGTACAGCTCAGTTGTGGAGCATTTACCTAGCATGTGTAAAGGCCTGGGTTTAACCTTGCAGTATTACAAAAAAAATTAAAAAATGTTAAAGGAAAAATAAAGCACAGCTTTATTAGTCACTAATCTCAACTGGCCAAGACACTACCCAAGCCAAGTGCAATATTCTTTAATTGTCCATACCTGAAAATGTTCCTACCTCAGGCCTTCCAGCCAGAAAGAAGCTTGTACTTCTTTCACTTAGTTGCCTCAAATCATATCTGGAAATAGAAAAAGCGGATATTTTATGTAATATAAATAGCAATGGCTCCACAACTTATTTTTAAATCAGTTCCAGCTACCTTTACATTTCAAATTTCTAGTTGAGATTCTTTTCACAGTTGAAGACTCTTTCCTCACAGACTTCCATCAACAGAAACAAGAAAAAACAAAAAACAAAAAACAACAACAAAAAAACTTCCCATTCACAGTCTTTTCCCATATTCCTACGAAAGTTTTTTTTCAAACTGTAAGAACTTTTGTTGTTATTATTGGTGGTAGTGGTGGTGGTTTATAATTGTAAAGGCATTTTAAAAATAACTTGAGGCCAAGCATGGTAACACACACTTGTAATCCTAGCACTCAGGAGGCTGAGGCAGGAGGATGGTGGGCTCGAGGCCAGTCTTGGTTATATAGTGAATTTGAGGCCTGCATAAGCTACATAGTGAGACCTTGTCTCCAAAATTAAAAATAAAAAGACACATATGTACATACATATAAAAATAATTTGAAATTACAAAAGATAATAAGAAGTAAAATCAGAGTATAATGCTTCCATCTCTATTTACACATGAACAAATATCTTTTTAACTATAGGTTCATAGTATATACATAGGCCAGTGAATCATTTTCCTCTGTTTAACATCATGTTGGCTAACTCTGTGCCCCTACCAGGCCAACTTTCGTTTCCTCAGAGTCAGCATACGTGGCTAAATTAAGGCGTTCAAAAAGATATGTCCAAATTATAACTCCTGGTCTGTAACTTTATCTGAAAAAAGAGTGTTTACAGGTGTAATTAAGGATTTCAAGATGAAATTATTCTAGATTAAGTGGGTGGGCCCCAAATCCAATAACAAGTGTCCTTATAAAGAGACAGAAGAGAAAAAGAGAAGGCCATGTGAAGACAGGCTGGCAGCTGTAGCACTGTGGCGTCCAATCCTGTCAGATCTCAGAAGCTAAGCAGATCAGGCCTGGTTAGTACTTGGATGGGAGACAGCCTGGGAATACCACGTGCTGTGGGTTTAGAAGGACCTGGCAACCTACTCCCAAAAAACAATCAGCCATTGAAAACTCTATGAATAGCAGAGAAGCACTGACAATAGTGTTCCACCTGTTGCCCATAGGGTTGCTATGAGTCAGACACTGACTTGACAGCAACTAACAACAATGTGAAGACAGGTGGAGACTATAGTTATGCAACCAGAGCCATAGCATGCCCAAGGCCACCAAAGACTGGAAGAAGCAAGGAAGAATTCTTTTCCAGTGCCTTCAGAGAGAATATGGCCCTGTGGACAGCTTGATTTCAGACTTCTAAATGCCAGAACTACCAATGAATAAATTTCTGTTAAGCAATGAAATTTGAGGTAATTTGTTACAGCAGCCCTAGCAAACTATTACATAGTCAGTACTCTTAAATTTTCACATTATAAACACAGGCTATTCACCAGCCTCATTTTCTAATTCTTTTCCAACTCTACACCCTTGTTTGCTTTCTTTCACTTCCTGGGTTGCCTCAGGGTCTCTGCACGTACTGTTCCAATTCACCAATTGCTGTGCTTCTCCATTCATGTATTCTTTTGTTCTTCATTGAAGAGATAGTTGGTCTTTTCTTCAAGGAAATATTAAGTGACCTTCTGGCCCTGCTTATGACCACCATATAGTTCTTTTCATAGTCCTTATCATAGTGTGTAGCTTTACAAGTGTGATTATTAGATTACATCTACCCAGGGGATAGGGTTATAGCTCAGTAGTAGAGTGTTGTTAGGTGCAATGGAGTTGGTAATTGACTCATAGTGACCCTACGTACAACAGGCGAAACACTATTGTCAGTGCTTCTCTGTTGTTCGTAGGGTTTTCAATGGTGGGATTTTTGGAGTGGGTTGCCGGGTCCATCTCCCAAACCTACAGCACCTGGTGTTCCCAGGCTATCTCCCATCCAGGTACTATCCAAGCCAGAGCCTGCTTAGTTTCTGAGATCTGACTGGATTGGATGCCACAGAGCTGCAGCTGCCTGCCGGCCAATAGTAGAGTTGTTGTTGTTGTTGTTGTTGTTGTTAGGTGCCACCAAGTCGGTATCCGACTCATAGCGACCCTCATAGGGTTTTCAATGGCTGACTGTTTCGGGATTGCCTTGGGAGTGGATTGCCAGGTCCTTCTCCCATTTTTGTGGTGCTGGGAATTGAACTCCGGACCTCAGAGACTGCAGCGCAGCACTCTACCCACTGAGCTAAATCCCAGCCACAATAGTAGAGTAGTACAGTGGAAATGTGAGGCTCTGGATTTGATTTCCCAGCATAGACTCTGTGTATGTGTGTGTGTGTATGTGTGTGTGTAACACCACCACCACCTCCATCACCACCAACAGCAAGATTGTTTCACGACTAAATTCTTGCTCTCCACGAGAAGGAACCCTGCCTCCCCTCCTCACAATTGCATTCCCAGTCTAGCCCTGTGCCCGCCGGCCATACCAATCGCTTTTGAATGAATGCATAGCCATTTTGCAGAAGCATTTTAGGCCTCAGGAACTTCTCAACCCCTTTAAGGGCCGTGGGCTAGGTCCAAAGTAGACCACTCTGAGAGAGTAATTAATGTGAGTTACCTGTCTGTGGGCCCAGTCCTAAAAGGTAATGGTTGTGTCCATCATAGGAACAAACAGCAAGACAAGAGGAAAACTAGAAGGAGGTGGACTACAACATTTTGGAGGAATGGGGAGAGTCATTTACAATTGCTTACTTAGCTAAGCAGGGCTGGGCCTGGTTAGTCCTTGGGTGGGAGACCACTTGGGGATACGGAGTGCTACAGGCTTTGGAGAGTGACCGGGAAACCCACTCCCCAGAACAATGAGCCATTGAAAACCTTATGAATAGCAGAGAAGTGTTGACAATAGTGCCAGGCATGGCACAGTGTCTGAGTGTTTCGTCTGTTGTACATAGGGTCGATATGAGTCTGTTATATATAGAGTCGCGACTCGGCGGCACCCAACAACTGCCATTGCAGTTTAACTGTGTTCTTCCACATTAGGTGTCTGTCCTTCTCTCCATAAGAACTGTGTTCCTCCACATTTGTTGTCTGTCCTTCTCTCCATAACATAAACTGAGGGACTTCACCTGCTTGTTCACTGCTGCATCAGGTGCTCAGTAAACATCCAAATGAATGCACTCAGCTGATGATGATGCCCCTAAGCAAATAATGAAGAATCAAAATGCTGACAGACAGACAGACAGACACACAGACACACATGCGCGGGCCCGCGCACGCACACTGCGTCACAGTTGAAAACGCTCAGGGCTGGAGGGGCAAGAGGCGTGCCAATTAGCAAGTCTTGGGCTAAGGACCACGCAATGCAGGCCGCAGCGGCCGGAGGGCTGTCGCGAGGTTTAACGCGACTCTCACCTCCACTCCTGCCTCCAGCTCTCTGGATCCTGTCTGAGCCCCAGCATCCGCCCTCCTGACACACCCCCGTCGCTGCCTCCTCCAGGATCCTCTCGGACCTCAGAACCCCGGCATCCCCAAGTCCCGATCCCCGCAGCCCCCGCCCCGCGTGGTCGTGCGGACCGGCTCGCGCCGCGCAGCGCCCCCTTCGCGCCGGCCTCTGCGGCTGCGCGCTGGCGGGGCCGAGGCCGAGGGGAGGGGGTCGCGCCGGGGGCCGTCGGAGCTGCTGTGGCGGCGGCGGCGGCGGCGAAGGAGCGAGGGAGCCCGGCAGCCGCGGGCACGCCCGGAGGGAGCGTAGGAAGCCGTCATGTCTCGCTACACGAGGCCGCCCAACACCTCTCTGTTCGTCAGGAACGTCGCGGACGCCACCAGGTGAGCGGCGGCGGCGGCGGCAGGCGCGGGGCGCGGGGGAGGGGCGGGGTAACGGCCGAGGCCTGGCGGGGCGCCCCTGGGAGTCCTCGCGGCCCTGCCCGTGTCGTCCGCGGACGTGTGAGCGGCTGGCGCTCCGGCCTGGACGGGACTCGCGCCTCCGCCCTCCGGCGGGCGTTCCGCCCCGAGCGGCGCGCCCCGCGTCCCGCTCCGCCGCGCCTTCCGAGCCCCGGCGCCGCATCCCGCGGCAGGGGGACGCGGGAAGCCCCGTTCCGGGAGCCCAATCCTTCCCCGCCTCCCGCCGGAGTGTCTCCGCGCGGGCGGGCGCCTGAGGGCCCGTCCTTTTGTCGCCGCGCCCCGTGGAGCCGCGTGTCTACCCCCCGCGATGAGGGGGAATTGGGCTTGAGGAGACCGTGTCGTGTAATAATGCATAGTACCTTGGGCCTTACCGTGTCTTCCCGCTCACTTCTCGGCTGCGTGCAGATGGTGCTCACGGTCAAATTTTATTCTGTATACAATTTTGTACTATGTGCAAAAGGTGGTTTGAGTGAATGAGATTTTACCTTTAAAATTCTCAGTACCCTATTAACCCTTATAATGGTTTAGTTGAATTTCACTGGTTAATTTTGATGCTCCCAGTCCTCTCCATCCCTTCCATAGTGTCTATAAGCGTAGATCTCAAGAAATGATTTTGTCATAGAGCACTTTTTCTTTTGGAGCCAAAGGGAATTAGGGGGAGGGGACCATATTAATAGATACTTTGATTTCACTGGGTTTAACCTACTCCCCCAGCTTTTCTAGTTAGACAGTATTATTGTACTGTACATAAAGGCAGAGTTGAAGCTCAGAGTTTTAATGACTTTTGAGACTAGACGGGTACAAATACATGGAGCTTTGACTTCATAATCACCCGGAGTAATCATAATTTACCTTTGAGGAGTAAATGTTAACTTTTTAATTTGATGTCTACAAATAACCTGTCGCAGCTATAGACTTTGAGTTAATATATCTTAGTTAACGTCGCAGTTGGTAGAGCATCGCTCTGCACTCTCCGAGGACCTGAGTTCGATCCCCAGTACTGGGGGGGAAAAAAAAAAAACCTGGAGAAGGACATTGTGATCCACTCCCAAGGCAATCCCAAAACAATCAGCCATTGGAAACCCAATGAGGGTTGCTATGAGTTGGATACGACTTGATAGCACCTAACAACAAGTTAATGTGTAAAAGACGCCTCTGCTTCACATTTCTCAACCTGTTTATCAGTATGTTACATATTGTTAGGTGCTGTCCAGTTGTGTCCAACTCATAGCGACCTTCTTAGGGTTTTCAATGGCTGATTGTTTCCAGAGTGGGCTGCCAAGTCCTCCTCCAGTTTTTGCAGTGCTGGGGATTGAACCTAGGGCCAAGAGAGCCAAGAGCAATACTTTACCAACTGAGCTAAACCCCAGATCCATAGAAAAGCAAAATTTATGACTTGTGTAGGGTTAAAAAAAATCCCAGTTAAATAGAGCACTTGAAAACTGAATAAGCAGAAGTCTTTCTAGCCTGTTTGCAAAAGAAACCTCAGAAGTTTCCAATTTTAATGTCTATCAGAGTCAACTAGGGTAATATAAATAAGTGAAGCTGTCAGATTATAAGGCATGATAGAATGGTGTGGACTGTAGTAAATGGAAAAGAGCATGTGCTATCTAAAGGGAACTGCATCTACTACTAAGTTCTAGCCGATAGCTGCCCTGTAGACAATTGGACTCCTCTTTGCCACATCTTCTTTTCAAGAGAAATCAGAAATGTGGGTTTTGTGTATGTAAATGCAATTCCAAAATTGAGTTAGCATTTATTACATTGAATAACATAAAATTCCCATTTTTAAAAGTTTTGTTGTTGTTGTTAGATGCCGTTGAGGTGGTCTCTGATTCATAGCGACCCTACATACAATAGGTGAAACTATTGTTAGTGCTTCTCTGCTATTCATAGGATTTTCAATGGCTGATTGTTTTTTGGGAGTGAGTTGCTGGGTCCTTCTCCCATGCCTATAGCACCTGGTGTTCCCAGGCAGTCTCCCATCCAAGTACTAACCAGGCCTGACCCTGCTTAGCTTCTGAGACAGTGGTACAGCTGCAGGCTTTAAAATTTTGTTGTTGCTGTTGTTAGGTGCCCTTGAGTCGGTATCCGACTCATGGCGACCCTCATAGGGTTTTCAGTGGCTGACTATTTTGGGATTACCTTAGGGAATGGATTGCCAGGCCCTTCTCCCTTAAAGTTTTAGGAACTGTAAAATATTGGCAATTTCATATTTCCACATGTTTTCAAAATATTTAAACATTATGCATGCCAAATAAAGCATGTCTTGGCTGGAGATGTAACTCAGTGGTAGAAAGCTTTCCTAGCATGCATGAGGCCTTGGGTTTGATCCCCAGCACCACAAAGAAAAAGAAAATGACAGTCTGAATAAAATACATTTACATGTTACAACTAACCTCAGAGCCAGATAATCCACCAGTGAGTATTGGGACTGATAATTGAGATTCACTTATTTCCTTTATATACTATAAAGCACATGACATTAAAACACATTTAATGGCTTAGCATCAAAAGACATTTAATGAGTTAGACATTTAGTGGGTTAGTGTAAAATTTAATAGGAATGAAATTGAGTTTCTTTTTCTATTCTTTTGCTGCTTTTTAGCGCTGCCACTGGAGAAGTAGTCAAAATCTCTAGATTGTACTGTGATAAAACAATGATTGCTAACATTTGATAAATATTCACTATGTAGTAGGTGCTGCCCTAAAATTATTACATATATTATCTTATTTACTTATTTTTTGACAGGGTTTCACTCTGTAGCACAGACTGGCATCCAATTTGCAATACTCCTTTCTCTAAGGCAGAGTTGAAGCTCAGAGTTGAAGCCTCCCCAGTACTGAGATTACAGGTGTGCCCCACCACACCCAGCTCTGTATGTTCTTTATGGATCTCATTTACAGAGAAGAAACTGAGGCTTAGGGAGAGATTAAGTATCTTCTTGAAACGTGCATGGAGGGTGAGTGGTGTCATGACAGAATCTTTCATATGTAGCCTATATTAATAACTTTTTTATGTAAGGCACCTAGCAACAACAACAATACACTGTATTTTAATTAGTAGTATGACACCTTAACATATTTTAAGTTAGTTTTAAAATACTTTGTATATCTATAAAGAAAATAAGTGGGATAAGATGTTAAACAACAGTTAAAATTACATATGCAGTATGACTTCAATTATGTGAAAAGTAAGGAAGAGAAAAATTAGGGAAAAATATATAGAAAATGGGACTGGAAAGAAATTCATTTCAGATGTACAACTTGGCTGATTTTCTTTTTTCCTGTTTTCAAATTTTATTGAATAAGAATACTAGTCTTAAAACCTCTCAAAAGGCTAAAGCAGGAGAATCTCAAGCTTGAGGCCCATCTGGGCTACCAAGCGATACCTTGTCTAAAAAAAAAAAAAAAAAATCACATTTTGTTTAAAAACTGAGGTGGCTATTTTAATATATACCATAAAGCACAAGACATTAAAACACATTTAGTGGCTTAGGATGAAAAGACATTTAATGGGCTAGATATTTAGTGGGTTAGTGTAAAATTTAATGGGAATGAAATTGAGTACAAGAACTGAAGACATTTTTAAAATAAGTTTAAATTTTTTTGTTATGTTTCTTTTCACTGGTGAAACAATGTGTATCAGGAAAATTACTAATTTTAATACTGCTTTTTTTTACTGTGTAGCAGAATAATACTTCAAAATGACAAATATAATTACTAGTTAATGGAACAAAGTAACCATATATACATAAAAATGAAGAATCAAACCTATCTAAGAATGGAAAATACAAGTGGATCCAATAGGAGGGGGGAAGGGACCTGTGGAAGAGAGCAAAATTGGGGAAGAGGGAAAAAGGGGAAGGCATGGGAGAACAATATATAGAGGTAAAGAGGAAGAGATAAAATCAAAATATAGGATGCAACTGTATGAAAAGAGGAACAAAAAGGAAAGAAAAATACAACCAAGGGATAGCCCATGTTTGCATATGACTCTCATTACATGTTAATTAAAATTCCTACTTTTTTTCCTGTCTTCTTTCATTTATTCTATTCTGTAAAATGTTTAAGGAGATGGAAGTGTAAGCAAAACTGACTTAATAGTTGTATAATGTATATATCAAGTGACTTATTACTCTGTATCCCACTAACATTTATAAATAAAATACTAATAAATAAATAAGTAACATTTTAATCCTGTGTGTAAAAAAAGTCAAATGTAGCATTCCTATTTTGGTTCATAGCATCATATTAGGTTGGAGAGCAACAATCAAGTACTCCCTTGGACTATTAACATTCTTTGGTTACAGTGTATATCAGGTATACATGAGACTGTATGTATTGATGGTGATATAGAAAAAGCATTAAACAAAATTCAGCACCATTTATGATAAAAGATCTCAGCAAACTAGGAATGGAAGGGAACTTCTTCAGCCTAATAAGGGTTTTTTTCTATGAAAAACCTGTAGGGAACCTCATAATTCAATAGTGAATGACTGAATAAATGCTTTATCAGGAACAAGACAAGGATGCTTGCTCTCAAAACCTCTATTCAACATTTTATTGTAGGTCCTAATCAGTGCTAGAAGGCAAGATAAAAGAATAAGAGACATTGGAAAAGTGAGGGAAAACTAGTCTCCATTCTTAGGTGACTTTCTTTTAACATAGGAAACATCACAGAATTAACAAACTACTATAACTGATAATGAGTTTAGTAAGTTATAAGACTACAAGGTAAACTTATAATAACCTTATTTCTGTATTTTACCAGGAAACAGTTGGAAATAATGAAATACAAAAAAAAAAAAAAAAAAAAAAAAAAAAAAAAAAAAAAAAAAAAAAAAAAAAAAAAAAAAAAAACCTTCCATTACTTGAGCATCAAAAAGTATACTTAGGAATAAGTTGAACCCAAAACATGCAAAATCCTTTGCATTGAAAACTATAACATATACCAGGCATTTTGGTGCATGCCTATAATTCCAGCAAATTTGGGGGGCAAAGGCAGGAGGATCATGAATTTGAGGCCAGAGGCAGCCTGTGTGACTTATCAAGGTCCTATCTCAAGATAAAAAATAGAAAAGGGGCTGAGGATGCAGTTCAGTGGTAGGGCACTTGTGAAGTCCACACCAGGCCTGGCTTTAGTGCTTCAATACCACTAAAAATAAACAAAACAACAACAACAAAGTACGTATGTTACAACATACATCCAAAAGAATATAGTAAAGCTTAATAAATTGGTACATATACCATGTTCATGGATCAGAAGACAAATTACCCATTGTCTTTCAATTGATCTATAAATTCAAAGTGGTTATTATAGGAGTCAAGTCTGACTCATAGTGACCCTATGTACAACAAAACAAAACATTCCCTGACACTGTGCCATGCCCAGTACTATGTCAGTGTTTCTCTGCTGTTCATAGGGTTTTCAATGGCTAATTGTTTTGGGATTGCTTTGGGAGTGGATTACCATTTTCTTTCTCCCACAAATTCAAGGTAGTCCCAATCAAAGCTTTTTTAAAAAATAGAAACTGATGAATTCATTTACAATTGATATGCAGAGGATCTGTGATAGCCAAAATAATATTGAAAAAGGACACTGAAATTGAAGAACATAAACTACCCGGCTTCAAGAGTTAACTAAAAGTCAGGCCTGCTCCTACACAGTGAAATCCTGTCTCAAAACCAATAAAAACAGAATAGAACCTCCCCCCCAAGTAACCCACACTTACAGAGTTTGTTGATTTTTGACAAAGACAGCAAAGTGATACAGTAGAAAAAGGAAATTCTTTTCCACAAATGATGCTAGAATAAATGGACATCCATATGGGAGGAAAAAAACCCTGCAACCACAGCCTCTACATCACATCATAATTTGATCTAGATCATTGATCAGTATGTAAAAAATAAAACTAGAAAGCATTTAGAAGAAAATATAAGAGAATTTTCTTATGACTGGAGGTAAGTGATGGTTTCTTCCAGGACAAAGAAAGCAGTTACCATAAACGAAAAAAAAAAAAAATTAGCCAGGCATAGTCACGCACACCTGTAATCCCACAACTCAGGAGGCAGAGGCAGGAGGATCAATGTGAGTTTGAGGCCTGCCTGGGCTGCATAGTTTCAGGCCAGTCTGTGCTATATAGTGAGACCCTGTCTCAAAAAAATATACAAACAAAAATATTAAATCGACCAACCAAACAAAAACCCCAAAGTTAGATTTCACCAAAATTAGAATATCAGGCCATAGATTGAGAAAATATTCACAAAATGCATATGTGACAATGGACTTGTTTCCAAAACATAAACTTTAACACCTCAACAATAAAAAGACAAAACAGAGCCAGCAGTGATGACTGATGTGCTCTTATAATCCCAGCACTAGAGAGGCTGAGGCAGGAGGAGTTCCAGCCAGCCTGGGCTACATAGTGAGATGCTGTCTCAAAATAAATAAATAAATAAATAAGTAAATAAAGACAAACATTATTATTATACTTGTAATCCCAACACTCAGGAAACTGAGGTAGGAGGATTGTGAGTCTGAGACCATCATGACCCTGTCTCAATTTAAAAAAAAATGATGAGGGGGTACAAAAAGCTCAAATACTTCACAAAGAAAAAAGATATATAAATGGCCAGTTAACACATAAAAAGTCCTCAACATCATTTGTCATTGGGGAAATGCAAATTAGTACCACAGTGAGGCTGAGTGGTGTCCTGCATCCCTATAATCTTAGTTACTGGGGAGGCTGAGGCAGGACAATCCTTGAGTTCAAGGCTGGAGACAGCCTGCACAAATTAGTGAGACCCTGACTCAAAAAATACAAACAAGAGGGGAAGGGGATGAAGTTCAGTGCTAGAACACTTGCCTAGTATGTATGAGGCTCTGGGATCAGTCCCTCAGTACTGAAATTTTAAAAAGGTGTATGTGGGGAAGAAACACAGTGTGGTCCTACTTAACACTCACTTGAATGATAAAATGAAAAAGACCGACTGTAAGTGCTGACCAAGATTGGCACTTCTGGAACTCTTGCACTTTGCTGATGAGAGTATAAAATGATAAAACCACTTTGCAGTGTTGTTTGGTAGTTCCTTGAAAGTTAATTATATACATTCTCTTTGACTCAGCATTTCCACTGCTAGATGTCTAAACAAGTGGCCTATAAGTGTGAAAAAGTATTGTTGCACCCCACTAGTTATTACATAAATTAAAATTAAAACCAAGTTGGACAGGGTGGCAATTGACTGTATCTCAGCTACCTGGGAGGCTGAGACAGGGGGTTTGCTTGAGCTCAGGAGTTTGACGCTAATCTGGAAAACATAGTAAGACACCACCCATCTCAAAAAAAAAAAAAAAAAAATTAGTGAGATAGCCTTTAGAATAGCAGGAATTGAAAGATGTTAATGAGGAAGTGAAAGAGTGGGAATTCAAGCATTTGTTAGGGGAGTGCAAGTTGGTTTGCCTGCTTTGGAGTAGTGAAACTATAAAGAGAGACATGTTCTTGAACCCACCAGTTCTTTTGTTAATGATGCATTACAGAGAACTCCAGCAGAACTCTAGAATGCACAAGTACCATAATGTGCACCACAGTGCAGTGTGTGATTTAAAAAAACTTTGGAGGGGTTAGTGGGTGGCTTCTTGGTAGAGCACGTGCCTGGCATGCACAAAACACTGGGTTTAGTCCCCAGCACCATACAAAAAATAAAGTAAAATGTAAAATAGATTAAGTGTTCATTTACAGAAAATGAGTGAATAGTGGTAGAGCACTTGCCTCACATGTGCAAGGCCTTAGGTGCTTCAAAAAAGAAAAAAAAGATGAATAACTGGATGAATAAATTGTATTATTTATAATAATGTTGTTGTTGTTGTCAGGTGCCATCAAGTCCTCTCTGACTCATAGCAACCCTCATAGAGTTTTCAATGGCAGCTTGTTTCGGGATTGCCTTGGGAGTGGGTTGCCACATCCTTCTCCCATTTTAGTGGTGCTGGGAATCAAACTCAGGACCTCGGAGACTGCAGAGCAGTGCTCTACCAACTGAGCTAAATCCTAGCCCCATTTATAATAATACTTATCCAGAATTAAAGTGAGTGAGTTACAGCTGCTTAGAGAAATCTCAAGGGGAGGGAAGGCTGGGTATAAAATACAAATAGTCTGGTACCATTTATGTAAAATTTGATATACAAGGCTGCCAAAAAATGTACACACATTTTTAAGACATGTTAACTATGTATTACTTTTTGAGGTTGAATTGAGTTACATTGGTAACCACTTTGAGTACCTCTTGTAACTGCAGAAGTCAAATGTGACTTGTGTTCATTTTTTGTTATCAGTATATATTGACTATTATAATTTTAATACTTAAAATGTATATACATTTTTGGCACTGTCCGTATATGAGCTCATACTTTGGGATGTGCATTTGTAGTAAAAGTACCATTATGCAAGGGAATGATGAACACCAATGATTACTTCTATGGTAGAAGGGTATAATGTCTCATTTCTTTAAGAAATACAGGGCTAGGGATTTAGGTTAATGACAGAGTGTTCGCCTAGCATATGTGAGGCTTTGGGTTCAACCCCAGGCAAATAAATAAATAAATAAATAAACTTGGCAAGAATAACAAGTTTTGAGATAAGATAAATCTTGTTGGTAGACACTTAAACATTTGTTTTATTCTCTATAATGTTTTTAAGTCTAAATATAATTCTTTTTTTTCCCTGGTACTGGGGGTTGAACCCAGGGCCTTGCACCTGCATGCTCTGCAAGTGCTGGACCACTGAGCTGCACCCTCAGCCCATTTTTTTTACTTTTTGAGACAGGGTCTTGCTAAGTTACGCAGACTGCCTCTGGTCTCAAACTTGCGATCCTCCTGCCTCTGCCTCCAGAGCCGCTGGCATTAGAGGCATGTGCCATCGTGCCCAGCTCTAGTCTAAATATAATTCTAAATGTTGAAATAGATCACACCAAAAACACAAAAATAAATGAAAATAAAGCAATAGCAAATAGGTGAGGCAGTGGAGATAATGAATAGCAGCCAGCATTTTTGGAAAGATCTGTTCCTTCAGTCTGTCGCCCTTGGCTTCTAGGATTTCAAGCCTCTGTAACACATGGCTCTAGCCTTTTTCTGTTTGGTATCTAGGATCCATTTTCTATTAGACACCCACATTTGTTTGATGGGATTGGTTGCCTGAAAAGACCTTCATTTGAATTCTAGCTTTGCTACTGCTTGTACTGGTCTGAATAAGGTCACTTCTCTCACCCCAAGTCTCCTTGGCTCTTAAATGGTAACAGTAATGTGTTCTTTACTCCTTAATAGGCAAATAAATATATATTGAGTGCTTTACTGTGTGCCCATCACCTATGCTAGGTACAGAATCACTGGTGAAGACACCTGCTTCAGTCTGTGAAATTCTTTTTAAAATTTTCTTTCTTCTTTTTTTGAAACAGGGTCCCACTGCATAGCCCTGGCTGGCCTGAAACTCGCTACATAGCCCTGGCTGGCTTGGAACTTGCTACATAGACCAGGCTGGCCTCGAACTTGTGGTGATCCTCCTGCCTCAGCCCCCCAAGTGCTGGGATTACAGGCATGTGACGCTATGCCTGGCTGGCTATGAAATTCTTAAGATAGTGAACATAACTGTGCCTCGTTGTGGGAAACACTAATTAGATCTGAAATTAATGTATCTCACTGTGCTCTCTGTTTTTGTAACATACTCTTCACAAATGATTCCAATATTCAAGACTGGTTGAGAATATTTTCCCCCTCCACATACCCCACCATAGTTTATGTTCTACGGGAAAAAGAATTATTTTTTTTCTTGTGCCTCAACATATCCCTAGAGCCTGGCACACAATAAGTGCTCAGTAAGTATTTGTTGAATGAATAAGTGAAAAAAAAAAAAAGACATTGTCACTCTCCTCTAAAGCTAATTGTTTGGGAAAGCAGCCAAATATGTTTTGTTGTTAGGTGGTGCTGCTGCTGCTGCTGTTGTTGTTATTATTAGGTGCTGTTGATTCGGGTCCAACTCATAGTGACCCTGTGTACAACAGAACAAAATACTCCCTGCCACTGTGCCATGCCCAGCACTGTGTCATTGCTTCTCTGGTATCATAGGGTTTCCAATGGCCGATTGTTTCAGGAGTGGGCCACCAGATCCTTCTCCCATTTTGTGTGGTGCTGGGGATCGAACCCAGGGCCCCAGAGAACACAGAGCAGCACTCTACCAACGGAGCTAAACCCCAGCCAAATACATTATTTGTTGTTATTGTAAGGTGCTGTCGAGTCAATTCGGACTCATAGCAACCCATATACAACAGAACAAAATGCTCCTTGACACTGTGCCATGGATGGCACTGTTGTCAGTGCTTCTGTGCTATTCACAGGGTTTTCAATGACTGACTGCTTCGGGATTGCTTTGGAAGTGGATTGCCATGTCCTTCTCTCACTTTTTGTGGTACTGGGCCTCAAACCAGGGCCTCAGAGAGCACAGAGTAGTACTCTACTAACTGAACTAAACTCCAAATAGTTATAGTAATTTTAAAATAAACTATGTCATAATATTGCCTGTGCTGCCTAGCATACGGTAGATGCTTAGTCAATATTATTTGAATCTTTATGTAATACCCCTGAAATCCTCAGCTCTAGCCTTAATCACTGACTTGTCTTCTGGTCTTGAGAGAAAATAAAGTTAATGTAATTGGTATAATCAACAATTTTTCAGTTGCTTACAGAACTATGAATGTTCCACCATTATCTGACATTCTGCATTTCTCAACCTGAAAGCTGCTTCTTTTGCCTCTCTTCTCTCTCTTCAGCTTGTTCTCTTTTCCAGCTGTCTAATTTTTGTCACTAACAGTATCTTTCTTCCATTTGCCTGTTCTAGAAGTTTTGCTGTCATCTTTTAGTCTTTTCTCTGTGCAGCATGTTTTGAAGTACTCTTATTTCTTCTAAGCAATGATTTGTGTTCAAAGCTTAATACTAAATCTCTGTGATCTCCATGAGGCTGTATGTTGTAGTGGTTAATAACACAAACTGTTGTCTGATTGTAGAAGTTTGATTCCAACTCTGTCACTTTCTGGCTCAGTGACCTTAGGGAAGGATTAGGCTGTCTGTATCCTCATCTGTAAACAACCCTAGGGTGGTTGTGAGAATTAAGTAGTCTTAAAATGAATGGAGGCTAATATGTAAATGTACTGTAGCTGTCACCTATTACTACTAAATATTTTGTCTCTTCAGTTACATTGTAGCTCCATGAAGACAAATACTATGTATTTCTTTGGTATACCCTCTTCACTACCTTTCACAGAATAAGGCATATAGGAGGCTAAAAATACCTGTCAGGTTTGAGAATACAGCTGTTACTTTGCTTTATGCTTTATAGTAAAGCATCCATTTTTCCGTAAAGCCTGAGAAATAATTTTAGAACTTCTTTAGAGTCTAATTCTTGCTATCAGAAAAGAAAAATTTTAAAAACATGAAATTATAGTGAGGCATATGATTATGTTCTTAATGAGACTGTTAAGTCTTGAAATGGGAATAACTTTCAAAGGTGTATGTGCTGGGTGTTCCTTGAAATTGACTACGCATAACAACCACCTGGAGTGGTTATAAAAAATTGCAGATTCCAGGTCCCTAAACCAGACTTCCTGAATTAGCATCCCCAAGAGAAAGTACTGAAAAATCTGTTTTATTCCTCTCCTTTCTAATTCCTTTCAAAACCTTGGGTGATGCTTATAAGAAACAGTTTTAGATAATGCTAATCTAGATGATGACTTTCTTTCAAAAGTTTCAGTTAAACTAGGTGCGGTGGGTCAGGCCTGTAATCCCAGCTACTCAAGATGCATAAGGCAAGGCCAGAGGCAGCCTCTGTAATTTAGGGAGACTCTGTCTCAAGATTTTTTTAAAAGTAATTAAAAAGGGTCTTGGGGTGCATCTCAGTGGTTGAGCACTTGCAAGGTATGCGCAAGGCCCTGGGTTCAGGCCCCCAGTACTAAAATAAAATTAAAATAAATAAATAAATAAATGTTTCAATTGGATTTCTGTAGGCAAAATATTTTAATCTGGCTATTCATATTTCTTTGCCTTATTTCTAAAACACTTCAGGCCTGAGGACTTGCGCCGTGAGTTTGGTCGATATGGCCCTATAGTAGACGTTTACATTCCACTTGACTTCTACACTCGCCGCCCAAGAGGATTTGCTTATGTTCAATATCCTTTATTTTATTGTGTACATGTGAATATACAGCACACATGTGCTTATACATATATGTATTTAGGTGTATATGAGATAACATTGCCTAATTAAATGTGTTTATTTCTTTATCTCAGAAAATCTAAAGCAGTCCACAGTAGCTGGCAAGCGCCCCCAGTTTGAACCAACCTGTTAGCTAGAATCCAAGCATAAACCAAGCAGGCAAGACAAAAGGCACCTAAAGTTCAAGCATCAAGGAGTAAAGAGGGAGGGTGGACACAAATATAAAGACCTGGAAGAGGGGAAGTCTTTATCAAGCAAAAGACAAAGCCAACTTTGAGACTTCGGCTTTCCTACATTTACTCAGAGTTCCAGAATCAAAGCCAAGTCTGATTTTGTTGGTTCTGCGTCTCTTATAAAGTCCATCTTGCAAGTCTTAAAGAGTAAAGGTCAAGGTTCAAGATCAAGTGACACTGAGGTAATTGCCAGTCTCGTTTTATATTATATTTCTTGAACTTTTTTTTGTTTGCTTTTAAAGAAAACCCTAATAACCAACCTCCTGAAATGCAGCTATTTAATCATTTTACAAAGCTAATATTCATTATAGTTAGATTTAATATTATATAACTTATATGGATAAGGAAGTTTAGTGGAGTATGTCAAACCACTCTATATAATTTCAGATTTTGCAGATTGTTTTGTGGGGTTTTTTTATACTTATATCCCGAGTAGTAAACACATAAGAGGTTGTTTAAAATAGTAGGTTCAAAGGTGGACACCATTCTTAAAGAACCAAGTTGGATTTTGTTTTACTTCATCTGTATATACACAGTTTTGTTTATAATGAGTAATTTCTTCTAGATGTCATTATTCGAAAGCCTTCTAATGAAAGAGTAGTTTTAATTTCAGAATAAAGGCTATTGCTTCTGTTAATTTTCAGTTAAAAAGATGATGGATCTTTTGGAAAGAAGGGAGTGAATCCTAAACAGTTTATTTTATAATGCTAGCCTATGTTGGAATAATTTTTTTTTCATATTTCAAATTATACATACATATTATAGCTTTACTAATGTGTACATTAAAAATACAGTTATGTGTTTTTTCTTTTTTCTTTTTATATTTATTCACTGTTCTAAATCATAATAGGATATTTGTTTTCATAATAAGAGGTAAAATTTTTCTGATTGTTCATAATGGAGATGTGAGTGTAATAACTAGAACTCATTTACCCTATTAATTTTATTTCACATGTAAGTAATACCTTAAAATATTTTTACATGCTATCTGATGTTCAAAGTGTCCTTAACAGCTAGTCATATTTGAAGATGTTCGAGATGCTGAAGATGCTCTTTATAACCTCAATAGAAAGTGGGTATGTGGCCGTCAAATTGAAATACAGTTTGCACAAGGTGATCGCAAAAGTAAGTGTGACTAAACATTAGATCTTGTTTTTTCAGCAGAGTAAGTTTCAGCAATGACAGAGCTTTTAAAATTAAAATTGCTTAAAGATATGATACTACTTGAGTGGCTGTTATTGTGGTTTTTAGGTAATGAATTATGTTACAAGCCTTGTTCTTCATATTCTAGCACCAGGCCAAATGAAATCAAAAGAACGTCATCCTTGTTCTCCAAGTGATCATAGGAGATCAAGAAGCCCCAGCCAAAGAAGAACTCGAAGTAGAAGTTCTTCATGGGGAAGAAATAGGAGGCGGTCGGATAGCCTTAAAGAGTGAGTAACAAATACAAGAAGATTGACAATTTCATTTTCTACTTTTTTCTGGAAGATATTTTAAAGAGTTGTTTGAAAGAAAAGGCCCAGAGCTGGGTGCTGTGGTGCATAACTCCTAATCCCAGTGACTCAGGAGGGTGAGGCAGGAGGATTCCAAGTTTGAGGCCAGAGGAAGCCTGTGTAACTTAGTTAGAAACTGTCTCCAAATAAATAAATAAGTTAATTAATTAAATGAATGAATGAATGAATGAATGAATGGTCTGAGGGTTTGGCCGGTGGTAGAACACTTGCAAAGTATGTGCAAGGTCCAGGGTTTAACCCCCAAATACTGGAGGGGAAAAAAAAAGCCCAAACTTAGCATGGTGGTGCACACCTGTAATTCCAGCACTTGGGAAGCTGAGGCAAGAGGATCGATGTGAGTTCAAGCCCAGCCTGGGGTATGTGGCAAGACCCTGTCTCAAAAAGTCACCCACTACTCTATAAAACAAAAAGGACTCAAAAAACAAAACCAAAGGCCGGGCGTGGTGGCGCACGCCTGTAATCCCAGGGGCTCAGGAGGCAGAGGTGGGAGGATCGCAAGTTCGAGACCAGAGGCAGTCTGCGTAATTTAGCGAGACCCTGTCTCAAAAAGTAAAAAAAAAATGGGCTGAGGTGCAGCTCAGTGGTCCAGCACTTGCAGAGCATGCAGGCGCGAGGCCCTGGGTTCAACCCCCAGTACCGCAAAAAAAAAAAAAAAAAAAGTTCTAAAGATAGAGCTCAATGGTAGAGTACTTTCCTAGCATGTCTAAAGCCATGGGTTTAATTCCCAGCACTACAAAAATAAATAGAAATTACACGCACACACACACACTCATTACTGTTTTGTCTGCTTGCCATGGTATGCTCCTGTAATCTCAGCAATTTGGGAGGCAGAGGCAGGAAGATCATAGGTTTGAGGCCAGAGGCAGCCTGCACAATCTATCAAGACCCTATCTCAAAAATAAAAAAGGAGCTGGTAGTGTGGCTCACTGGTGGATCACTTGCCTTAGCATGTGCAAAGCCTTGGGTTCATCCTCTAGTACTGCAAAAATCAAACCAGACCATTTATTTAATATACATAAACAACTTTTATAGAAAGATATACTCTTGTCTATCATATGACATTACTCAATTTTGGTTTATTGGATACCTTCCAGTGTTTTTATTTCATGATAGATATAATTTTTTTCTTTTTCCAAATTAGTATATATTAGATTTACAAAGTAATGGGTTTCATTCTGACATTTTCATACATGTATATAATGTACTTTGTTCATATTTACCCCTACTATTACCCTCTTTTATCTTCTTGCCCACTATTCCCCTTCCTCTTATCAGATAGTCCCCCTCTACTTTCATATCTTTTGTATTTTAATCTAGATTCTGCATATGAGAGAAAACATTCATTATTTGTCTTGCTGATTTCTGGCTTATTTCACTTAACATGGTAATTGCCAGTTCTGTCCATTTCCATATAAATGACATACTTTTGTTCCCTTTATGGCTGAATAATACTCCATTGTGTATGTATACATTTTCTTTATCCATTCATCCATTGATAGGCATCTAGGTTAATTATATAACTTGGCTATTATGAATAGTGCCACAAAGAAAATGGATGTGCAGGTATCTCTATTGCGTGGTGACTTTGAGTCCTTCAGGTATATAACTAGGAATGATAATAGCTGGAACATACAGTAGTTCTATTTTTAGTTTTTTGAAGAACCTCTGTACTGATTTCTATGGTGGCTGGACAAAAGTACATTCCCAACAACAGTATACCTGGGTTCCTTTTCCCCCCTGCATCCTCACCAGCATCTATTATTGTTTGTTTTCTTAGTGATAGCCATTCCGACTGGGGTGAGCTGGAATCTCAGTGTAGTTTTGAATTGCATTTCCTTGATGGCTCAGTGTGTTGAACATTTTTTCTTGTTTATTAGCCGTTTATACTTTTGAGAACTGTCCAAATTCATGTACCTATTTAGTGATTGGATTATTTGTTCTTTTGGTATTTAATTCTTTGAGCTCTATAAAGATTCTGGATATTAATTCTCTCTTAGATGAACACCTGGCAGATACTTTCTCCCATTCTGTAGGCTGTCTTCACTCTTATAATTATTTTCTTTGCTGTTCAGAAGCTTTTTAATTTGATAAAATCTCATGTGTCAATTCTTGCTGTTACCTGTGAGCTATTGGAAATGCCTATGCCTATGTCTTGAAGTGTTTCCCCTATTAGTTTCAAAGTTTCAGATCTTATATCAAGGTCTTTAATCCATTTTGAACTGATTTTTTTTTTTTTTTCAGTACTGGGGGTTGAACCCAGGGCCTCGCGCCTGCATGCTCTGCAAGTTCTGGACCACTGAGCTGCACCTCAGCCCATTTTTTTTTTTTTACTTTTTGAGACAGGGTCTCGCTAAATTACGCAGACTGCCTCTGGTCTCGAACTTGCAATCCTCCCGCCTCCGCCTCCCAAGCCGCTGGGATTACAGGCATGCGCCACCACGCCCGGCTTGAACTGATTTTTGTACAGTATAAGACAGAGGGATCTAGTTTCAGTCTTCTACCTGTGATATCCAGTGTTCCCAGTGCCATTTCTCTCATGTTATGGTTTTAGCACCTTTGTCAAGAATCAGATGGCTGTAGCTGTGTGGTTTATTTTTGAGGCCTTTATTCTGTTCTACTGGTCTACGTGTATGTTGGCTCTATAGTATAATATGAACTCAGGTACTGTGATACATGCAGCATTACTCTCTCTGTTCAGGATTGCTTTGGCCATTCAGGTCTTTTGTGCTTTGTAAATTTTAGGATTGTTTTTTCTATTTCTGTGAAAAATGTTATTGGAATTTTGTTGAGGATTGCATTGAATCTGTAATTGCTTTTGGAAATATAGCCATTTTCACAATATCGATTCTGCTGATCCATGCATATGGGAGGTCTTTCCATCTTCTAATATCTTCTTCAATTTCTTTCTTCAGTGTTTTATAGTTTTTGTTGTAGATGTCTTTTACCTCCTTGGTTACGTTTATTCCTAAATACTTTTGTTGAAGCTACTGTGAATGACATTGTTTTCTTGATTTCTTTCTCAGCATGTTTGTTATTGGTATATAAAAAAGCTACTGAGTTTTATATGTTGATTTTGTATCCTGCTGAAAATGTTTAACAGACCTGAATTTTATTTTATTTATTTTTTGAGACAAGGTCTCACTATGTAGTCCATGCTTGCCTCTAACTTACAGTCCTGCCTCTTCTTCCCAAGTGCTGGGATTAGAGGCTGCAACACTATACCCTGCTTTCTAAGAGTTTTCTGGTTAGAGTCTTTAGGGACTTTAAATGCAGGATCATATTGTTTGCAAATAGAAATAATTTGGCTTCTTCCTTTTCTATTTGGATCCCTTTTATTTATTTTCTTGCCTTCTTGCTCTGGCTAAGAACTCAAGTAGTGTACTGAATAAGAGTAGAGAGAAGGGACACTCTTGTCTTCTCAGTTTTTCCCCATTCAGTGCAATGTTGGCTATACATTTGTAGTTGTTGTTAGGTGTTGTCAAGTCGGTGTCTGACTCAAGTGGCCCTACGTACAACAGGTGAAACACTATTGTTGGTGCTTCTCTGCTATTCATAGGGTTTTCAGTGGCAGATTTTTGGGGGAGTGGGTTGTTGGGTCCTTCTCACAAGCCTACACACCTGGTGTTCCCAGGCAATCTCCCATTCAAGTACTAACCAGGCCCGACCCTGCTTAGCTTCTGAGATCTGATGGGATTGGATGCCACAGTGGTACATAGCCTTTATTATGCTGAGGTATGACCCTTCTATTCCTTGTTTCTTTGGGGCTTTTATCATGAAGGGATATTGACGTTCTCAAAGGCTTTTGTTTGCATCTGTTGAGATGATCACGATTTTGTCTTGATTGTGTTTGTGTTATATCACATGTATTAATTTGTGTATGTTGAACCAGACTTGCATCCCCAAAATGAGACCAAATCGATCGTAGTATATACTCCTTTTAATGTGTTGTTTAATTTGGTTTGCAAGTAATTGAAGATTTTTGCATCTATGTTCTTAAAGTAAATTGGCCTTTAATTTTTGTTTTGTTTTTGGCTGCGTCTTTATCTAGTTTTGTATCAGGGTAATAACATTTGGAAGTGTTCCTTTTCTGTTTTATGGACTAGTATGATTGATGTTAGTTCTACTTTAAAAGTCTGATAGAATTCAGCAGTGAATCTATGTAGTCCTGAACTTTTCTTTGTTGGGAGATTTTTAAAATACTACTTCAATTTCATTGTGATTTGTTTACATTGTTTATGTTTATATACTTTTGATTCAATTTTGGTAGGTCATTTTGGCCAGAAATTCCTCTATTTCTATTGGTTAGTTGACTAAGAGTTTGTCAATGTTATTTATCTTTTAGTATCCACTTCATTAATTTCCCTCCTAATCTTCATTTCTTTCCATCTACTCATTTTGAATTTGGCCTGTTCTAGTTTTTCTAAGACCCTAAAATACATCATTAAGTTATTTATTTGAGATCTAAATTTTTTTTTTTAACATATATGCTCATAAACTTCCTTCTTAGAACTGCCTTTGCTATGTCCCAAAGGTTCTGGTAATTTATATATATTTTTAATTTGATTCTTGTAATTTAAAAAATTTTCTTCCTGATTTCTTCAGTGCCTCATTGATCATTCAAAAGTGTATTGAATGAAGGCCAGGTGCCGTGGTGCACATCTGTGATCCCAGAGACTTGGGAGGCTGCGACAGGAGAGCTCAAGTTTGAGGGCAGAGGCAGCCTATGTAACTTAACAAGACCCTGTCAAAAAGTTAAAAACAAAAAACAAACAAACAAAAAACCTGGGTTGCTAGTGTAGATCTGCAACAGCACACTTGCAAAGTATGTGGGAGGGCCTGAGTTCCCCAGTACTGGGGAAAAAAGGGGTTTATTGAATGAAATTCAAGTTGGGTGTGGTAGTATACACCTATAATCTCAGCAGCACTCAGAAGGGCAAGGCAAGAGGAATTTGAGTTCAAGGCCAGCCTGGGCTACATAGTGAGATCTTGTCTCAAAATACCAAAAAAGAAGTATATTATTCAATCTCTCTGTATTTGTATAGTTTCTGTACTTTCTCTCTCTCTCTCTTTTTTTTAATGTGGTACTGGGGGTTGATCCCGGGGCCTCACGCCTGCATGCTTTGCAAGTGCTGGACCACTGAGCTGCATCCCCAGCCCTTTTATTTTTTTTCTCTACTTTCTGAGACAGGGTCTCATAAATTATGTAGACTTCCTCTGGTCTCGAACTTGGATCCTCCTGGCTCCGCCTCCCAAGCCACTGGGATTACTGGCGTGCGCCACCACTCCCAGCTTGTACTTTCTCTTGATATTAATTCCTAATTTTATTCCATTGTCATCTGGAAACAGATAGGAATTTATTTTAGTTTTTTTATCTTTGCTAAGTTTTGCTTTTTAGCCTAAAATATGATCTGTTTTAGAAGAAGTTCTATGAGCTGCTAATAAGTATGTGTATTCCATAGCTGTTGGATGGAATATTTTGTAGATGTCTATTAAGTCCACTTCATCTATGGTGCAGTTTAACTCTGAGGTTTCTTTGTCGATCTTTTCGTCTGGATGATCTATCTATTGATAAGGGTGGGGTATTGAAATCATCTACTATTATTCCTTTTATGCTTGTAGGGTTTTTTTAATGAAATTGTGTGCACCAATGTTTGTTGCATATATATTTACAACCTTATCTTTTTGATGGCTTATTGTTTTTATTAATATGTAGTGATCTTCTTTATACCTTCTGACTAATTTTGGCTTGATGTCTGCTTTGTCACAAATGAGTATAGCTATTCCTGTTTGCTTCTGGATTCTTTTTGCTTAGAATATCATTTTCTGTCCTTTCACTTTCAGTCTATCTGTGTCACTGCTAGTGTCTCCAATTTCTTACTATTTTAGTACTAGGGGTTGAAACCAGGGCCTTGCACTTCCTAGGCAAGTGCTCTATCACTGAGCTCCATTCCTAGTCTCTCTGTTATATATATTATTTCGAGACAGGGTCTTGCTAAGTTGCACAGGCTCCCTCTGGCCTCAGACTGATGGTCCTCCTGCCTCAGCCTGCTGAGTTGCAGGGATTACAGCCATGTAGCACAGCACCTGGTCAGGGAGTTTCTTTTAGACAGAAAGCAGTTGGATCTTGTTTTTTGATGTGTTCAGCCAGTCTCTGTCTTTTAATTGTAAAGTTAAAATTGTTTACATTTAGGGTTATGATTGAGATGTATGTACTAACTTCTCCCTTCATCTTCTTAGAGGTTTCCTAGTTCATCATGTTAATGTTTGATTCCTTCCTATTTCTCATTTGTTTGTTTATTCTTCTAGTGAGATTTATTCTTTTCCATGCTCTTGTGCTTATGTATATCTTTCTGTTTTGTGTGTAGTATTCCTTTAAGTGTCTTTTTGATGCCAGCTTAGTGGTCATGAATTGCTTTAGTTCATTCTTATCATGGAATAGATTTGCCTTTGTAAGTAACTTGGCACTTCTGTACTGTAGCTTTCAGTTTCCTTTGTTTTGTACTCTTGAAATTTTAACTATAATGTGGAGAGATATTTTTTTCTAGTCATGTCTATTTGGGATTTTAAATCAATCATGTATTTGGATGTTCATTTCCTTCCCTACATTTGGGAAATTTTCTGGTGGAATTTCGTTTAGTAAGTTTTCTCTGCCTTTAAGCTATATCTCTGTTTCCTCCTTTACAATTTATAAGCTTGATCTATTAATCATGTCCCAGAAGTCTTAAATGTTTGTTGTGGTTATGATTTTCTTTCCTTTATTGCTGTCTTAATGTAATAATTCCTCAACATTGTCTTCAGTCTCTGATATTCTTTCTTCTACGTGATCTGGTCTATTAGTGATGCTTTCCATTGAGTTAAGTTTTTGTTGTTGTTGTTATTTGTTATTTGTTTATTTATTTATTTTTGGAATATGGTTTGCTGTGCAGCCCACACTGGTCTGGAACTTGCTATGTAGACCAGGCTGTCCTGAATTCTTGTTAACCTTCCTGCCTCAGCTTCCTGAGTGCTGTGAGTATAGGCATGTACCACCATACCTGACATTCCCTTGAGTTCTTTGTTTGATTTATAGAGCATTTTATTTCTAAGATTTCCATTTGGATTTTTTTTTTCAGAATTTCTGTATCTCTTTGATTAATTTCTTGTCCAATTTGTTAAATTTCTCATCCAAATTATTGAATTTCTCATCCAGGTCGTGAACTGACTCTTTTACTTTTTTGTTTACTTGAGTCCTCTTTGACATTTCAACTATTTCAGTATCCTTGGATTCAGATCTTGAAGTGTTATGAAATTTTGGAAGAGTCATATTGCCTTGTTTTCCTATTTCTTATGTTTTTAAGTTGCAGTTTGCTCATCTGTTGGAATGGATCTCTTCCTGTTTTATATGGGCATCTTCTTAGTGAGCAGCCTTCTCTTGAGGGCTCAATCCCCAGTGTTACTGAGAGAGAACACAAACCACCATAACAGTAGCAACACTAAACCAAACTGGAGATAGAAATGTAATTAAAATTAATTCCAGCCAACTACTGCACAACAGAAAATAACCATAGAAAATAAAGTGACAAAAATAATGTAGAATATACTATTAAGTTAAAAATTAATAATGGTCAAAGTAATTATAAATGAATGAATGGGGGGAGGGAAAAAAACATAAGGTTAAATAATAGAAAAAAAGGAAAAGAATAAGGAATAGGAAAAGAAAAGCACCAAAGATTAAAAAAAATATGAATACAAAATTTTTTTAAAAAGTAAAATTAGATAAAATTAAGGAGAGGAATAAAAAGTAAAAACTTAGGAGATTTTCTTTAAATTAAAAAAAAAACAGCACTAAAAATATAATGAAAGGAACAAAAAATTTTTTTTTTGTGGTACTGAAGGTTGGACCCAGGGCCTCATACTTGTATGCTCTGCAAGTGCTGGACCACTGAGCTGCACCCCCAGCCCATTTTTTACTTTTTGAGACAGGGTCTCACTAAGTTACGCAGACTGCCTCTGGTCTCGAACTTGCGATCCTCCTGCCTCCACCTCCCGAGCAGCTAGGATTATAGGCGTGTGCCACCACGCCCAGCAGGAACAAAAGTTTTTTAAACATTTAAAAAACTCCATACAAATGGAGAAGCTTCTTTCCAGGTCTTCTGATGTTGCAGTCTGTTAGGTAGGTGGATGGTGGGTGGTGAGCTGTAATTGCTATCTATTGTGGTTCCTGCTGTCAGCCTGATGCTGTGTGCTGGCTCAGAGTGGGGCCACTTAAGGGTCAGTTCAGGGTCAGGGCCACATTCACTTTAGAAGCATCCCTTGTTTGCCCATCAGGAGTTGTTGCTGGCCCCAGCAAACTTTGTGGTCTGGTAGGTGGGCAGGTTCCCACTCACTACAGAGGCCCTCCAGTTGTGAAGCCATGGGTGGTAAATGTCTAGGCTGAGGGGCAGCCCCCAACTCTATTGGAGATTGGTGGAAGCAAATAGACCACTGAGATCTGCACTAGAAGGGGAGAACTGAGGGAATCTGGTACTCTGCCTGTTTGTCTCTGGGCTTTCAGACAGCAGTAAACCACCCTGAGGAGAGAGGAGGCTAGAGAAATGGGGCTGTCCTCTAGACCTAGTCTCAGAGCTCTCAGTCCTGCTAGCAAACCACATGCAGCAGGAACATAAAAGAATTAACTGTAACTTTTTAAATAGAAAGATTATACATACCCCCAAAATAACATAATAAAAAATAGAAGCTAAGTGTGATTGTACACATCTGTAATCCCAGCACTAAGGAGATTGAGGCAGCAGGATCATGGGTTTGAAAATAAAAATCATGAGTTTGAAAATAAAAGGTAAAAATATACATACTCAGCACACAGGTGTAGAATTTTGTTGTTGTTGTTAGGTAGTATTAGGTGTTGGTCCCACTCATAGTGTCTCTATATACAACAAAATGAAACACTCCCCAATTCTGTAAAATCTTCCTAAATAAGCCCAACAATTCAGAATCTTAAGTTAAAAAGATTAATCTCAGAGATATAATTCAGTCACTTGTGAAAAGAGGTTGAAATAAGTTGCTTATAAAAGATATAAGCTTATAATAAAATAAATTGCTTATAAAAGATAAATTACTATAAAGATTGAATTCCAAGTATGGCAATATTGTAGGTAGAAGACAACAAATAGTAAATTTGGAGGGAAAGGGTATTTGCAAGTTGTCTATTTTGCTAACTGGAAGTTGATATGGTTAAAACAATAGTAAACCAAAATGGAAATGAATTGCATGGTGAAATTATTGAAATAGCAACTGAAATTGGATTGGCATGCCTAAAGTCTCTGGCCTTGAACCTGTGATCCTCCTGCCTCTGCCTCCTGAGTCACTGAGATTATATACGTGTGCACCACCACACCCATCTTGGTATGCCTAAATTCTTATATGGTATTTATCTTGAGTTTTAATGCTTTAAGTTTATCATAGGCTTGTAGAATTTAAGGTGAATTCTGTTCTTTTGTTTTGAGACAAGGTCTTGCTGTGTAGCCAGGCTTACCTGGAACTCACTGTGTAGCTCAAACTCACCTCAAACTGGTGATCTTCTTGCCTTAGCCTCTTGAATACTGGGATTATAGGTGTATACCACCATGCTCCTCTCTTGAATTCTTTTCTGAAGGAATGATCAGCATTTGAAAGAATATCTTTGTTCTCTGAGTTGGCTGTCTTGGACCACATGTAGTGCACCTAAACTAGGTAGACCCTCATAGCTTCAAATCAAATCTGATCACCAGGGCTGTTCACTTTCACTTCCAGCCCCTCCATTCCTCAACTCTCAGAGGTCAGACATAGGATATACATACCAGAGCTTATCAGAGAGTACTTCTGGAAGAGGAAGCCTGTGTAACTCAATGTGATCCTGCCTCAAAATAAAAAAGGCATTGGGGATGCAGCTCAGTGGTAGAGAACTTGGCTAGGATGTATAAAGCCTGGGTTTAGTCCCTAGTACTGAAAATACAAACTAACAAACAATTGTTTAACCCAGACTAAATATGAAAGACATTTTTCAGAACTGATTCATAAGGTATATCTTGCAAAGAAAAAAATATTTTTATCCTATATTCTAGTATAACAAATAATATAAACTTGTTACTTTGTTTGAGCCAAAAGCATGCATAATAAAATTAGAATTGTTTCTTTTCCAGCTAGGGATATAGTTCAGTGGTAGATCACTTCCCTAGCACATTTAAGACCCTGGGTTCCTTCCCCAGTACTGGAAAAAAAGTAAATAAATAAAAATAATAATTGTTTCTTGTAGTTTATCTAGTAAAAATATGATGTTAGTCAAACTTTTTGTCACTAAAAAATACCTGATAGAAACAACTTTTAGAGGGGAAGGATTTATTTTGGCTCATGGTTCCAGAAGTTTCAGTCCCTGTTTGGCTGGATCCATTGCTTCAGGCCTTAGGTGAGGCAGAATATCGTGATAGAGCCTGTGGCAGAAGCTGCTTAATCTCATGGTGGACAGAAGCCAAGAGGAGAAGGAACAGAAGACAAATACCTCTTTCCAGGGCATACCCCCAAATGACCTACCTCCTCCAACTAGGCCCTAACTCTTAACTTTTCACTGCCTCCAACTTTTTACCACCTCCCAGTAAACCCATCATATTATGAATCCATGAAGGGATTAATCCATTGATTAGGTCTAAGACCTCAGGATCCAGTCACTTCCTCAAAGCAACCAGTCCCCAAATACATGAGCCTATGGGAGTCATTTCATATTTAAACCATAATATACAATTAATTTTATGTAAAGCATATAAGTTCCTCAAAGTGTTTTTTAACCTATTCTTTTGTATGAAATATATGCTCTAACTTTATGGATGTTTGCAGGTCTCGACACAGGCGATTCTCATATAGCCAGTCTAAATCTCGTTCCAAATCACTACCACGGCGATCTGCCTCAGCGAGGCAGTCAAGAACTCCAAGAAGGAATTCTGGTTCTAGAGGACGGTCAAGGTCTAAGTCCTTACAGAGAAGGTCCAAGTCAATAGGAAAATCACAATCAAGTTCACCTCAAAAGCAGACTAGCTCAGGAACAAAATCAAGATCACATGGAAGACATTCTGATTCCATAGCAAGATCCCCATGTAAATCTCCCAAACGGTATACTAGTTCTGAAACTAAAGCACAAGCAACAAAACATCCTCATTTTCGGTCACATTCCAGATCTCGGAGTTATCATCATAAAAACAGTTGGTGAGCAGCAACAGAAGAGCACTACTTTGTCTTTAATATGTTATTTTCTCATTATGTTAAATAAAAATTCTTAAAGGCTTACAGAAAATGTGAGTTGATATTACTTACTTTGGGCAAAATATTTGGTCTCAATTTAAGGGCTCACAGTACAGATGATGATGTGCTAATGCCACCATTTCATGGACTGCTTTTTGTTCACGTTGTAGCAGAAGGGTCCTTTTCAAAGGAAATGTATAAAATGGAACCAATTTAGAAAATGCCATTTAGATGTTAAATATTAATAATATCTTTTACAAAAGTGTTGTTGACTTTAAATCACTTTTCAATGTAAAATATAATTATAACTATAATTAAATTGTTGTTAGGTGCCATCGGGTCTCTGTCTGACTCACAGCAGCCTTTGTACAACAGGTGAAATACCGTTGTCCATGCTTCTCTGCTATTCATAGGGTTTTCAATGGCTGATTGTTTTTTGGGAGTGGGTTGCTGGGTCCTTCTCCCAAACCTACACCACATGGTGTTCCCAGGTGGTCTCCCATCCAAGTACTAACCAGGCGCAGGATCGGACACCTCAGTAATACTCCACAGTGCAGGCTATTATTGCATAGGACAGCCTTAAACTGTTTGATACTTAATGTCTCTTTTGTGTCTTCTATTTAAGCTGAGGCCAGTTCCAGGTACTAGTTCAAATCACAACATTCTAAAATCCCCAAAAATAGAATTTATGTAGAGATCAAGCATTCAAAAGATTTTTTTCTAATCTCAAAGAAGGTCTCATTTTTATTGGATAAAACAGTATGGATCAATTAACATGAAATTGAATCCTATACCTGTTCACTTAAAAATGTGAAACCATTTTAGAAATACTGGATTCTGAGTGGTTTGAAATGACTATAAAAATTATGGGGCGCCACACTCACAATCAAAAAAATATTCCTAATAAGCCTTACACATTTGAAGAATAGTACATTTTATATAAAATCATGTTTTATATCATCATTTATATGTACTTATTTTCATTTGCTGCTTAATTTTTTCTTTGTAGAGCTCCAGCTCAATATTCTAAATCATATAGAATATCTTTTTTTTTTTTTTGAAAGAGTATTTAGTACTTTGTGTTAAGAAACTCAAAACTGGGCGGGGGGATATAGCTCAGTGGTAGAGTGCTTTCTTAGCATGTGTGAGGCCCTGGGTTCATTCCCAGTATTGCTTAAAAAAAAAAAAAAAATCAAAACTACATCTTCAAAAGACAGCTTTGCAATTAAATTCTAATTTTTTTTGCAGCATTTGAGTTTTTATATTACACTGCTCATTTTTTGAAACAATTTTGTTGATATTTATTGCTTTTGTAGTTGTAACTAAGAATTTCTTTTAAAATGTTTATAGTTTGCCGGGCGCAGCGGCGCAAGCCTGTAATCCCAGCGGCTTGGGAGGCGGAGGCAGGAGAATCACAAGCTCGAGACCAGAGGCAGTCTGCGTAACTTAGTGAGACCCTGTCTCGATAAGTAAAAAAATGGGCTGGGGGTGCAGCTCAGTGGTCCAGCACTTGCAGAGCATGCAAGCACAAGGCCCTAGGTTCAACCCCCAGTACCACAAAAAAAAAAAAAAAAAAAAAAAAGTTTATAGTTTCTTTTTCAGAGGGCTTTGGTAGATTTATGATAAAATGGTTTTGCATATGATTATTAAAGGGGATATATTTATAGAGATCTCCTTGTATACTTTGTTGAATTATATTATTGAAACTTTGATCAATCCATACAGTTAATATTTATATCTGGAGTGCTTAAGAAAAAAAAAACTTATATTTTTAGTATGTGGAGCCAGTGTTGCTTCTATTTGTTGTGAATACATATTTCCATTTTTCTTTGCATTTTAGATCCTATATGTAAGAAGCAACTTTACAAAATTTGTATGCTGGTAATATTTGGACAAAGTACCATAAATTCATGTATATTGTACTTTCTGAATAGATTTTCTCTATTTAAACATAGCAAAATTTACTTCAAAACTGCAACTTTGAAGTGTTCAGCTATAATAAAACAGTTATAAAGTTGTGTGACAATACTGAAAATTTAATGGAGAGTCTGAAGTAACTAGTAAGACAGATATTAACATAATGTTTAGTATTTTCTAAAGAAATGGGTTCACACGTATATGCAGTCAGTTTAAATAATAACTAAAGAATGGGGATGTAGCTCAGTGGTTACAGCACTTGCCTAGGATGCATGAGACCCTTGGTTCAATCCCCAGCACCATACACACACAAAAAAGTTAAGTAAATAAATAGCAGCTGAGTATAGTGTGTTTACTGTGCATTCACAAATCCTTGTCTCAGTTAATAAAGCAGTGTTCCTGAACATATTTAATTCTTTCATTCACCTTTGACCTGCTTTTCCATTGTTACCCCTAAGCTGGTTTGAAGAATACTATTTGGTTTGCTGGAAAAGGTGGAATGATAATTGCTGAAGTTATTTTGAGCATTACTATGTGCTTGGCACTGTTCTGCCATTTTTTTATGTTATCCACTTATCTGTTTAGTCATCATGACTACATTGTAAGGTAAATACTATTCCAGATAAGGAAACTAAGATTTGGAAAGATTAAATTATAGGGGCATCACAGGCATTGTAACTGGGGAGATGGGGAATGGCTAGAGTCCTCTCCTTGGCCCCTGTGGTGTATCTTTTAGGAATGACAAAGTCTTTAACAGATCATTTATTAAGACAATGTTTAAACTGGGTGTGGTGGTGCATGCCTGTAATCCCTGTGACTCTGAAGGCAAAGGCGAGGATGATCACAAATTCAAGCCCAGAGGCAGCCTGTGTGATTTAGCTAGACCCTGTGTCAAGATTTAAAAAATAGATTTGGATGTGGCTCAATGGTAGAGTGCTTGCATAGCATGCATAAGGCCCTGGGTTCAACTTCCCAAAAATGTTTAGAGGGAAAGGAGAGAGTAGAATTGAGAAAAGAGCCAGGCATGGTGGCTCACGCCTGTAATCCCAGCAACTCGGGAGGCAGAGGCAAGTTTGAGACCACAGGCAGTCTGCGTAATTTAGTAAACTTTGTCTCAAAAAGAAAAAAAAAGGCCTAGAGGTGCAGCTCAGTAGTACAGCACTTGCAAAGTATGCAAACATGAGGCCAAAATTGAGAAAAGAAATGCCTATAGACCTCAATGAAAATGGCCTTGATGCTGGTTGAAAACTGAGCAGCCTGGAAAATTGATTTCTGGGAATATCTTTATTCTAGGGTTCAGTTAGTCATAGACTTGTTTATTAGGGCCAGGCGTGGTGGCGCATGCTTGTAATACCAACACTCTGGAGGCTGAGGCAGGAGGATTGTGAGTTTGGTTCTGTCTCATAAGACAAGGTTTCTTAGGTCATTTAAGAGAGAATTTAAGATTGTCTATTAACAAAGCACATGTTTTCACTTTAGTCATCTCTGATCAATTCCTTTGAAGAGAATATATTTACTTAGGTACTTCCTAAATTTGGTACAGAGGTACCACCTATCACCATTGTTTAGAATCATAAAGGATAAATTAAGGTCAAACAAGATAAAGATGGCTTTTGCAGCTGTTTCTGTCTTCCTGGCAATAATGCCCAAATAATTTTTGTATAGTAGCTGATATCTTGCAGCTGCTAACAAGTAATGGGGAAATTTGAAATTTTTATTTGGACCCACAATTAAATTTTTTTGACACTGAGCTACTTTTCAGTGTAAATTAACGAATTTGAGGACTTTGTTGTCTATCTGTAGTGTTTACATGAGATATAACTATTCTAAAACACTGTTACATTATAAATAAGAATAGTTGAGCTGAGGATGTAGCTGACTACTTTAGCATGCACAAAGCACTGGATTCAGTCCTCAATACTATCAATGTCTGTATGTGTGTGTGTGTGTGTGTATACATACATATATACATATACACATATATACATATATACATATATACACATACATATATACATATGTATATGTATATATGTGTATATACATATATACATATATATGTACATACATGTATATATACATATGTATATATACATGTATATATATACATATATACATATATATGTGTATATACATATATACATATGTATGTATGTGTATATATGTATATATATGTATGTATATTATATATATGTGTGTGTGTGTGTGTGTGTGTGTATATATATATATATATATATAATTTTTATTCTGGTCTCATGCCAGAGGCCAAATTATTGTTGTTAGGTGCCGTCGAGTCGGTATCCAACTCATAGCGACCCTGTGTACAACAGGGGAAACACTATTGTCCGTGCTTTTCTGCTGTTCATAGGGTTTTCAATGGCAGATTGATTTTTGGGAGGGGGTTGCCAGGTCCTTCTCCCAAGCCTACAGCTTCTGGTGTTCCCAGGCGGTCTCCCATCCAGGTACTAACCAGGCCCGACCCTGCTTAGCTTCCGAGATCTGATGGGATCAGATGCCACAGGGCTACAGCTGCAGGCCGGAGGCCAAATTAGTGAAAGTTTAAAGAAAAAAATATTTAGAAATATACTTTTATAATCCTAACAACATTAAGATTGTAATTTATTAAGAGTGTAAAAATTAAATTTGGTTTACAAACAGGGCAATAGAGTAGTTAGGGTAGTTTTTCACATAAATTATATGCTACATAGTCCAGTATGGTCTAATGCAGGGGCTTTTTTTTTTTTTTTTATGGTACTTGGAGTTTGAACCTAGATCCTTGCACATAATTTGCAAGTGTTTTACCACTGGCCTACACACTGAGCTCATTTATAATTTTTTATTTTGAGTTAGTGTTTCATTAAGTTACTCAGGCTGCTTCTGTCCTTGAACTTTCGATCCTTCTGCCTTAGCCTCCTGAGCCACTGGGATTATAGGCCTGTACCACCATGCTTGGCTGTGCAGGGAATCTTAACCTGGCGTCATACACCCAGAGCTTCAGATCTAGCCCCTGTGAAAATAAATGCCAAAGTACCAGGTATGCATGCTCAAAAAGTAATGTGGTTCTCGGACATGGTGGTGCTTGCCTGTAATCCCAGTGACTCCGGAGGCTGAGTGAAGAGGATTCTGAATTCAAGGCCAGCAGCAGCCTGTGTAACTTTGAGAGACCCTATCTCAAAAAATAAAAAAATGGGCCAGTGGAGGTGCAACCCAGAGGTGGAATTCCCTGGGTTCAATCTCCCCATACCAAAAAAAAAAAAAAAAAGGAAAACAAGTCTAAGAGCCTATGTTTCTGAGAGACAAGCATAGACTCTGAAATCAGAACTCAATTTAAATTCCACACACCCATTGATTAAGCTTGCAACCTTTGGCAAGTTACATGACATGTGAGCTTCAGTCTTTTCATCTATAAAATGTGTATATATTTGTCCCATAAAGTCGTTTGAGCTAAAAAGATGCTCTGCAGAGTACCAAGTACAGGGTAGGAATTCTTGTGTAGATTTCTCCTTTCATTTTTCGTATTTAGAAATATAATTGATTAACCAGGTGCCGGGGCACATGCCTATAATCCTAGCGACTTGGGAGGTTGAGGCAGGAAGATTGTGAGTTCAAGGCCAGAAGCAACCTGAGTAATGTAGTGACACCTTGTCTCAAGATTAAGAAATGAAAAAGAGGCTGAGAGTACAGCTCAATGATAAAGCATTTGCAAAGTATGTGAGAGGCCTAGGTTCAACTCCTGCCCCCCCCCCAAATTGATTAGAAAATATTTCCAAGTATTAAATGGGGATTATGCACCTGAGCATCTAAATTATTGTTTTGATGAAAATAGGGTGTTTATGGTCATAGCATTGACTCAGGCATTGGTCTGCCAGCTCCTGAATTAGTCATTCTGGAAAACTTAGATTTTTGTATACCTTCAAAAAGATGGTAAGTGGTAGTAGCACATGCCTGTGAGTTCAAGGTCAGTCTAGGCTACAGAGAGATTCTGTCTCTAAATCAATCAATCAATCAATAAATAAATAAATAAGTTTTCAAAAAAAATGTTTGAGTAAAGTAAGTACAAAAACAATTGTGTCAAATATCTTTTTTCTTAAACTATAGTAGTCCCTGATAGAAGTGGTAGGCATTTCAGGTTGATTCAATTTCTTGCAAATAAAAATGGTACTTACAATAATAATAAATACCAAGTCTTTAATTTAAAGGAATCATATGAAGAGTGAATAAAAATATAAATATACATAGACTGTCATACCCAACAGTAGTATTTTCTAAAATATGGTATATTTTTATTCTATTCTGAGAAAAGGATTATATTGGTCCTCTTTCTTGAATTTTTATATTCTAGAAATACACCAGAACTGATCTTGTGAAAAGAAATAGTACCAAGTTGTAGAGTGAAGTGGATGCTAAGTGAGTTGTCAGTTACCATTTCTTTTCTTTTTAAATTAGCATATATTGTACAAAATAATGAGTTTCATTATGACATTTTCATATGTGAATATAATGTATTTTGATCATATTCACCCCTTGGTTACCATTTTTTATAAAAGTGCTGTGTGATTTTAAGTTTATGTTTGGTTCACATAATTCAAAACACCATACTAATTTGTTAGTTTATGAACTAATAAATAGATTACAAATTAAAATCAAGAATATCTTTGTGTCAAGTTTTGAATTCTTTCAGAATATTAGAAAATTTAAAGGGTCAGTCTTTTAAAATAAGAGAATGCCTAGCCAGTAGTTAATATTTAGTTCTGGAAGTAGATTGCTTTCACGCTAATTACGGTTTTATATTGTGTATGTTACAGCTTGTGTAAGATGAGTTGTTCCCTCAGAACAACCCAAGAAGCAAAACCAAATGCCTAAATACTACGTGCTTTTTAGAAACTGATTCCTAGAGGACTGAGTGAAACAATCCAAAATTCTTTGCTTATGACCACTTCTTTTTTTCGTTTTTTTCTTTTCTTTTTCTTTTTTCTTTTGCGCGCGCGCGCGTGTGTGTGTGTGTGTGTGTGTGTGTGTGTGTGTGTGTGTGTGTGTGTGTGTTGGAGGGGTACTGGGGGATTGAACCCAGGGCTTTGTGCATACTTTTCAAACAATCTGCCACTGAGATACATCCCCTGCCTTTTTTACTTTGTAAAATATGTTAGAATTGAGACAAGTTCTTGCTAAATTACTGAGGCTGCCTCTGGCCGCCAACCCAAAATCCTCCTGCCTTTGCCTTCTGAGTCACTGGAATTACAGGCAATATGCCACTATGCCCAGCAATGACCACTTGTTTTCTTTTCTTTTTTCTTTTTTTTTGGTTGGTGTTCTTTGCTTTGTTTTGAGACCGGGTCTCACTAGGCAGCCCAGGTTTACCTGTAATCCCAGCACTCAAGTGGCTAAGGCAGGAGGAGCAATATGAGTTTGAGACCACCCTGGTCTACATTGCAGGTTTCAGGCCAGCCTGGGCTACACAGCAAGACTCTGTCTCAAAAGAAAAAAAAAAAAAAAAAAAGAACCAGTGCATCCCAATTTTCTTAGCTTACTCCTAATAATGTAGACTTAAGATGCTATTACATTTAATTTCAATAAAAATATCAATATAAAAGTCTCCCAAAAGCTGGTCATCATGGCGTATACCTATAATCCCAGCACTCTGGAAGCTGAGTCAGGATGTTTGATAGACGTTTGAGTCCAGCCTGGTCTACATAGCGAGTCCCAGGCTAGCCTGTAGGACTACACAGCAAGACCCTATCGCAAAAAAAAAAAAAAGAAAGAAAGAAAAAGTCTCCTTAGGTGCAACTGATAGCCTATTTTAACAGTGAGGAAACATAATGACCTTTGCAGGTAGGTTTGTAGTTGGTAGGCAGTATCTGATTCATAGGAATAATTTATACATTCTACTCTTGAAGACTTTTTCAAAATTGGCATAAGGAATATAACTGATCAGATTCTTTTGGAAAGTCACATTTTTAAAAAAGAAAATGTTATTCAAATTTATTTTAACACAATTTGAAGTATATCATTTCATAAGTACATTAGTAGAAAATTCACATTCATTATTTTTAGTTAACTTTAAATTTTTGGCCTTAAAATGTTAAGTACAAGCTAGGCATGGTGCTCGGTGGTGGAGTGCTAGCCTAGCATTGGCAAGGCCCTGGTTTTGATCTCTGGCACTGCAAAGAAAAAAATTTGTAATGTTAAATGTAGCTGGAAAAATATGTGCAATATAGCCAAATTAGAAATACCAATGTTCTAGTTTTATTGGGATAGTTATAATTTTAGATTCTCTAATTAGTTTTGGTATTATTTCATGCTTTATAATCCACTCTTACCATATAACTTATTAAACAGGTTTTTTTTTTTAAATGCCACTTACCATGGTAGATGAAAAATTTTTATTCTAAAGTAACTCATATGTAAATAACACTGTACAGAATTCCAAGCTGCTGTGAGAAATCAAATATAATTTATGCTTTTTAATAATAGTTTTTTTTTAATGGTCATACCTTGTCCATTCTATGTTTTGACCAAAGGGTGGTTTCATATGAATATCTACCATGGAAAATGGAACCAAATCATTTACAAGGTAACTTTAAAGAACAATTTTAGTTTTCTGTTAGCTCTACTGGTACTAATTCAGTATTAGAGCCTCTGAAGAATAGAAATCCACCAACATTAATAAGTGTTGCACACTGAACAAGGTATGGAGGCATATGCCTGTAATCCCCACACTAGAGGGGGGCTGAGGCAGGAGGATTACTGTGAGTTCAAGGCTACCCTGGGCTACATAGCAAGTTCCAGGCTAACCAGGGCTACATAGCAGGACCTCATCTCAAAAAAACAAAAAACAGTTGTACATCCAGGGACCATGGCACACACCTGTAATTCCAGCGATTTAGGAAGCTGAGGCAGGAAGATTGCAAATTTGAGGCCAGAGGCCTCAAAAGCAGCTACACGTCCAGCCCCTTGAGTTAAATTTAAATCAAACATTCACATACTGGAAATAAAAGTCATCACAATGATTACTAACAGGATAAAACAGCTTTTGCTCCAAAGAAAAGAAAAGAAAAGGGAGGGGAAAAGGGAAGAAAAAAGCCACTCAGCCTGTGCAGCTTAAAAGGGGTATGAGGCTGGGTGTGCAGCTCAATAGTAGAGCACTTGCCTAGCATGTGTAAGGCTATGAGTTCAACTCCCCAATATTGGGAAAAAAAAAAAAAAAAAAAAAGGCTGCACACTGCCCTGTCCTCTACTCTAGTTATGTTAATGCAAACTAGCCCTTTAGACATCATATTTATTCTTTGGGGATAGCTCATAAAAACACATATTTCCTTTTCATTGCTTCCAGATCAAGTTACTCTAATTTCTTTAGCTTTCCTCTCAAGCCATGGACAGTTATTATAAATCCCTCTCAGAATCTTTATAATCTCCACCTACCTCTTTGTTGTTAAGTACCATCGAATTAGGTCCAACTCATAGTGACCCTATGTACAACTGAACAAAACACTCCCAGATACTATTCATAATCGGGTATTCTAAATTAGCTAAATAGTAATCACAAAACTTTGGTTGAATACCTTTCATAAACAATGCTTTTTTTTCATTTTTGAAATTCAAGATCTCAGACATTAGCTGATTACAGGAATTTAAGAAATACACATGGGCTTAAGGAGACTGGTGAATGCACAGCGACTAAAGATCTTAGAAGGCTGGTGTAAAAGTGCAATTCCATCTTTCTCATTAATCTTTCCCTTCTAAAATATAAGAGCAGTGAATGCCTGGTCTTTTGAAGAGTAACAATTTTGGAAGGCCCCCTTGTGAGCCCTTATTTTATAGTAAAAAGATTCCCAAAATGTCACCTACCTAAAGTTTGATAGGACCAAAACCAAAGCCCTCTATGATTCCATGTTGCCAAGTAAAGTACAATAATAAAAATCTTTCCCCTTAGCTGGGTGTGAGGCTGAGGCAGGAGGATTGTGAACTTGGGGTCAGTCTGTTCTACATAGTTTCAGGCCAGCCTGGACTACATAGTGAGAGCCTATCTTGAAATAAATAATATAAATAAATAAATAAAAATAAATAAATATCGAACACAAATTGCCTAACAGCAAGATATTAAATCGGGAAGGATATTTTGTTTTGTTTTGTTTTGTTTTTGTGGTGCTGAGGGTCAAACTCAGGGCCTTGCACATGCTGGGCATTCTACCACTGAGCTACACGTCCAGCCCCTTGAGTTAAATTTAAATCAAACATTCACATACTGGAAATAACTAAAAGTCATCGCAATGATTACTAACAGGATAAAACAGCTTTTGCTCCAAAGAAAAGAAAGGAAGGGAGGGAAAAAGGGAAGAAAAAAGCCACTCAGCTTTTGTTATTAAAAAAAAAAAAAAAAAAACCCTTTTACCTGGATGTGGTAGCTGGAACCTGTAATCCCAGCACTTGGGAGGCTGAGGCAGGAGGATCCTGAGTCTGAGGTCAGCCTATGCTACATAGTGAGAACATCTCCAAAAATAAACATCCCCTCCCCACAAAAAAGAAAAACGGAAAATAAGCAAATGGAAAATGTTTTCTACCTGCCATCTTTTCCCCCAACATTTTAGACTGCCAAGAACACATCTGTAATTTGGATTTGACAATTACATTAATAAGCTCTCATCTTGGAATAGAACCATCCACAATAATTTTAGGAATAGCTAGTTATATATAACCAGCTTTGGAGGAATACAATTAGCATTTACAAGTGCTTCTCCATTAGTGATGGGTATATGTCCTAATAGCCCCATTGTAAATTGAAAATGCAAGTTGAAAATGCATTGAATATATTTAACCTACCAAATATAGTTTAGCAATATAGGACACCGAGTATCAGTTGTTTACCCTCATGATCCATTGGCTGACTGGGAGCTCTAGCTTGCTGCTGCTGTTGCTTACAATCACAAGCCAGTATCTTGTTTATTTGAGGCAGGGTCTCATTGTGTATTGTGGCCTGGAACTCACTATATACACCAGGGTGACCTCGAACTCATGTTGATTGATCCTCCTGCCTCAGCCTCCCCAGTGCTGGGATCACAGGCATGCTCCACCCTGCCTGGTTTATAAGTAAGTATCCTACGGCATATTGCTAGCCCAGAAAAACATAAAAATTCAAAACTCTGTGTCAGTTTTCAACTGAAGACAAACTGCTTTTGTATCATCATAAATAAAGTCAAAAATGGTTAAGTTGAACAATTGTAACTCAGGAACTGTCTCCAGTGCTTTTACAACTCAAAACCCACCTGGGCGCCACAGCACATGCCTATCTATAATCCCAGCAATTCAGAGGCTGAGGCAAAAGGATTGCAAGTTTGAGGCCAGAGGCACTTGTACAATTTAGCTAAAAAAAAAAAAAAAAAAAAAAAAAGTTTCAAAAAATAAAAAAGGGGCTGAGGGCGCCACTCAGTGGTGGAGCACTCACCTAGCATGTGCGAGGCCATGGGATCACCACTTCAGTAGTGGGTGAAAAAAAATAACGGGAAAATCATGTTTTTTGTATTAGTCTGTCTAAAATTACTTCCCTGAATCTTTTTTTCCACATCTTCTACATTTATAAAAGTATCATTGAGTGAAAGACTACAGAAATGAAATATTTTTGTCATTTTTTTTCAGGGCTGAGGACCAAACCTAGGGCCTTACACTTGTGAGGCAAGTGCTCTACGACTGAGCTAAATCTCCAGCCCCTATGTTTGTCATTATTATTTAAGATTTGAAACTGAATCTAATGGATCTTTTATAATTCTCTATGACAAAAGTTTAATGAAAAATTTAATATGAAAATGTACATGACCCAATTTTTACATCATAGTAAAACAGGCCCTTTGGAGAAGAGACACAGGTTTTTTTGTTGAACAGCCATTAAATTTGTTTCATGGCTTCTAATGTGAAACTTACTGCTTGGAGGCTATGTGAACTGTAAACTTCCACCACTGTCTTACTGAAGCCAAATTCGTCATGTCAGGAAATGTGCTTGACAAAGTCTTCATTGAGGGCAAGGCCAACCCCAGCATGGAAGGTGGGAGAGTGGGTGTCACCATTAAAATCGCAGCCCAGGTTGCCCTTTACAAGGCCTTTTGATCCCATTTCACCCCCTTGATGTACTATTTGAGCAGCTTTCTCCAGACAGGTCAGGGCTACCACTGACATGTTGGGGGCAGGGCTATGGAATATACCCACTTGTTAAAAGAAAAAGAAAAAGAAAAAAAGAAAGAAAAAACTACATCCTACGTACCTTCACATAACTCTATCTAAAATTTTTAAGAGTTTCTTTCAAGCCAAGGCGTGGTAGCACATGTCTGTAATCCCAGCAATTTGAGAGGCAGAGGCAGGAGGATTGAAGGTTTGAGGCAGCCTGGGTTTTAGAGAAACCTTGTCTCAAGTTAAAAAATTAAAAAGGTGCCCCTCAGTGTTAGCGCACTTGTAAAATATGTGTGAGGTCCTAGGTTCAGCCCCCAGGAAATGCAAACAAACAAAACAAAACAAAAACTTTCAAGGATTAAATTTTTATATGTGTTTATAGTAGCAATCTGTATAGTATACTCTCCAGTTAAATTTCCTTTCATATTTAAAAACAAGTAGTTCCTGGCCAGGTGTAGTGGTGCATGCCAATAATTCTAGCACTCAGGAAACTGAGGCAGGAGCATCACAAATTGGAGGCCAGCCTGTGCTCCATAGTGAGGCCTTGTCTTAAAATCAAACAATAAAAATTAAACACAAAACAGAAACAAGAAGTTCCTAAATTATACATAATTTGTGCTTACTCAATTATGTCTCCTTTACCATCTCATCTCACAACACAGCCATAATACCCCCTTTTCAAAGACTGTTAAGAAACAGTCTTCTCAGTTCCTGAAAAGATTTTATTGATTCAGAAGAGAAAGCAGTGAAACACAAAAAACTTGGAGGAGTTAGCTCAGCAAGACATGCTTATGATTTTAAAATGTATTTGGCTTAGCAATGTCCTAAAAATTTATTTATAGGAGGATGACCCTCTACTAGATGGATTAACACAGTGGCTGCAACAATGGATTTATGCATAAGAAAGATCATGTACATGGCATGACATCACGTAGTGTTTCCTTCTGTTGTACATAGGGTCTCTATGTGTTGGACCAACTTGATGGCACGTAATAAAAATAATAAAATGATGGGCAGACCAGCCTTTCATACTCAAATATATGTAAATATACTTAATTCTCTCAATCTGAAACAGATATCAATTACATATCAATTGCCTTCCACACCCTAAAATAAAGGATAGTTTATTTAGCAATATAATGAGGAGAGTCATGAGATGGGAGACATACAAAAAGATAATTATAGATTACAGGAACTGAGGGAGGCTGCAAATTGTATTTCAAAGCAGCTCTGAGCCCACCAAGTAGAAACCATGAGTAAAGCTCACCCTCCTGAGCTAAAAAAAAAATTATGCACAAGAAGTTATCATTGATATTAAATGGCAAAGACGTACAAGGAGTATTGCAGGAATTTGATCCCTTTCTGAATCTTGGAATAGATGAATGTGTGAAAATGGAACTAGTGGGTAACAAAGCAGTATTGGAATGGTGGTAATACAAGGAGATGGGATCATCATGTTAGAAGGTCAGGAACAAGTTTAATGGCTGTTCAGCAGAGAAATCCATGTCCCCTTTCCAAGGACTGGCCTTACTGACATAAAAATTGGGTCATATACATTTTCATATTAAACCCTTTGTGAAATAAACTTTTGTAACAGGAGAGAGAGAGAGAGAGAGAGAGAGAGAGAGAGAGAGAGAGGGAGGGAGATCGGTTTCACCCGATTTCAAATCTGAGAGTAAAAGGAAAGGGAGATTTATTTCTCTTCACTAACTGGGTCTCTAGTATCAGACTTCAGAAACATTATAACTATCTCGGGAGGCTGGGCACACCTGTAATCCCAGCACTTGGGAGACAGAGGCAGGAGGATCCATGCAAATTTGAGGCCAGTCTGGACTACACAGCAAGTTCCATCCAGGCCAGCCTGGGCTACACAGCAAGACCCTGTCTCAAAGAAACAAACACTAACACACACACACACACACACACACACACACACACCCCTCATGTTGGGAATGTAGCTCAGTAGTAGAGGACTTGCCTAAGCACACACAAGGCTCTGGATTCAATCCCTAGTACTGCCAAAATTTAAGTATCTCCTTACACAGTTACTTTTACAGGTAGACAGAGAACCAACCCCATTTCACACTTTCCTGAGAAAATATATTCTAATTCAACAACAAATTGACTAGTATAGATGAAGTCTATAGTCCATAGGAGGCAGAGAGGATGAAGTAAAGAGTATTAGTGAGCACATTAAGCCTTAGGAGAGAAAACGGAGAGGATATAGGACAAAGCATTTTGGCTCCATTTTCATGTTGTAATTATTGTTTCTTTGTACTACTTACTAAAGCTGTACCTCTAGGCCTGACCTATCTTCTATTTACTATGCTTTACACATGGATGTCCTATAGGTACCTCAAGTTCCACAAGCTAAATCAAAACTGTCTTCCTCTGGAATTCTGATCTCCCACATGTCTGTCAGCTTGTTGTGCTGTGGGGGTTTGTGTGTTGCTGTGGTGCAGAAAGCTATGCCACTGGTACTGCAGATACCAGCAGAGACACCCATGGTGGATAGGTTTCAGCTGAGCTTCCACATTAAGACAGAATAGGGAGGACACAGTAGCCCACTCCCAAAACAATTAGTCATTGAAAACCCTATGAATAGCAGAGAAGCACTGTCAAATATAGTGCTGGAAAATGAGCCCCCCAGACTGGGAAGTATTTAAAAAATGTCTGGGGAATATTTGCTCCCTCAAAGTAGAGTCAACCTTAATGATGGAAATGGAGCAGAGCCCCTGGGATCTCCTTTTGCTGATGGGGCACGACTGAAAATGAGAAGAAACAGTGTCTGCAACATTGGGATCAAACATCAAAAGATCCTGTGCCTGGCACAGTGTCAGGTAGTGTTTCGTTCTGCTGTACTTAGGGTTGCTATGAGTCAGATTCGACTTGATGGCACCCAAAAATAAGAATTCTGATCTCTTTGTCCTGCTCCGTAATCACTAGTTTTGTCCTCCTAGTCACTCAACTGGGGGCTGGGGTTTAGCTCAGTTGGTAGAGTGCTGCTCTACCAGTACTGCAAAAACAGAAGGGCATGGCAATCCACTCCCAAAGCAATCCTGAAACAATCAGCCATTGAAAACCCAGGCACCTAACAACAACAACAACAACAACAAGAAGTCATTCAATTAAAAAGCCTTTCTTTCCTAGCTGGGCATGGTGGGACATGCCTGGAATCCCAGCACTGGAGGTATAAGTAGTAGTAGTTCCAAGCCAGCTTGGTCTAGAGAGAGAGACCATCTCAAAAAACCAAAAACATAAGCCATATCTCTGCATTCCTTCTGACAGTGTCCTAAAGGCCCTTTTATCTTTTTTTCTTTTTTTTTTTTTTTGAGGTACTGGGGGTTGACCCCAGGGCCTCACGCTTACATGTTCTGCAAGTGCTGGACCACTGAGCTGCACCCTCAGCCCATTTTTTTTTTTTACTTTTTGAGACAGGGTCTCACCAAATTACACAGACTGCCTCTGGTCTCGAACTTGCAATCCTCCTGCCTCCACCTCCCAAACTGCTGGGATTACAAGCATGTGCCACCACCTCGCCCGGCTGCCCTTTTATCTTTTGAGGTATTAAAATGTGCTCAAGTGATCTTCCTGTTTCAGAGTCTCCCTTTCCATCCTATTCTCTGTTATTTCCCATCATTTCCCCAGCATTGCTGGAGATCAACCAGGACCTCAGGCATGCTAGGCAAGCACTCTACCACTGAGCTACACACCCTCAGCCCTCATTTTGAAAAAGAATTTCAATCTCTTCCTCATAAACCTCTAGTGACTCTGCCATCCTTACAGCTCTTCTTACTCCAATATAGTTTTCAAATACATTGGATCTTCCTTCCTTGCAATTCTCTTGAGCTACTAGACATTCTTATTTTCCTCTTGTATGTCAAACACTATAGGTTAAGGTCCAACTCAGTGTGATTTCTAAGGTGCCAAATTCCTAAAGAGAATTCCTTGTTAGGTTACCAGAATTAATCACTTTGTCCTGGGAGGATGATTTTACTTTTTTTTTTTTTTTTTTGCATTTGTTATGGGGGAAAGGAATGCAGCTTATATTTTAGACACGTTTTCTTCCCCTCTCCACCTACAGTTAACTTGCAGCTCTGCTATTTATCCTTGTATTTCCTAAGCATATTTCACATGTTAAGTCCTCACATGTTAAAGATACAAGATACAAGAGCTCAAAAATCATATATGAGCTGAGAAATGTCAAGGAAGAGGGAAGGGGTGGTTGAGGCAGCTTATTACCCCAAACTCAGGGATTCTATATTAATTTCATTGTGTTAGAATTTTAATAATCAAATAAAAATTGTATTAATCATGTGAATAAACATGAGCATCTTCTTTTCTTTTTTTTTTTTTTTTTTTGGTACTGGGGGTTGAACCCAGGGCCTCTCGCCTACATGCTTTGCAAGTGCTGGACCACTGAGCTGTGCCCCCAGCCCATTTTTTTACTTTTTGAGACAGGGTCTCCCTAAATTATGTAAACTGCCTCTGGTCTCGAACCTGTGATCCTCCTGCCTCCGCCTCCCAAGCTGCTGGGATTACAGGTGTGTGCCACCGGGCCCAGCTGAGCATGTTATTTTCAAGACTCAGATTTGGGAGTCAACTCATTCAAGCTAACCCATTAGTGCTAGTAATCACGTTATTTGAAAAAGCTAAAATTGGTGACTAAAAATTTGGGGAATTTTCAAACCATAGTTTGAACTTCTAAAATGAGTTTCCCATCTATTTGTGAATATCTGTATTCACAGATAGGAACAGAAATGTCAGCTCTCAAGTCCCTTTGCATTCAAACCCCTTCCTTTCCCAGGCCTGATAAGTAATACCCCCTATACCACCTCCAGCTCAAAATTGTCTGCCCTACAGTGGGCAGAGTGGCACAAGCCTGTAATCTCAGCACTCAGGAGGCAGAGGCAGGAGGATAAATTTGAGGCCAGCCTGGGCTATATAGCAAGGCTACAAAACAACAACAAAATCATCTGCCCTTACTACGTGTTGGGTCTAGTAGCCAAACTGGCTCTCCTTATCTGTAGTCTCAAAGCATTTGATTATGCTTCTCCCCAGCACTCTAGCACTGCTTTTGGGAGCTACTGACCACCTTCAGTAAACTTTTAGACATCTAAATGCTTTTAGATGAGAACATGCAGAGGGTTGAGGAACCAGACTTTCAAGGAACCTATCCAATCCACCACAGCCAGAGCACCTCACAGTCCTAATTGCACATACCACATACTGGTATGTTTTGTAGTGAATTACCACTGAATGTGACAATTTCTTCCTCTTACACTTACAAACTCTTTACTCCTTCGTAATTTAGAGCCCCCTTTACTAGGCCACTAGTTTTAATTTAAGCCTGAAAGTGGTGACTACACATTGTTTGCCTTATATACACATAAAACCAAGTAAATATTACCAAATAGTAAAATGTGTTAGGTATTCCGAAGAAATACCAAAAAATAAAGGTGGATAAATAATAATGGCTGGGATTCAGCTCAGTTGGTAGAGCACTGCTCTGCAGTTTCTGATGGTCCAGAGTTCAATTCCCAGCACTGCCCAAAAAGTGGCAGGACATGGCAATCCACTCTCTCAAGGCAATCATGAAACAATCAGCCACTGAAAGCCCTATAAGGGTTGCTATGACTTGATGGCACCTAACACCTTTTCAGTGAACATATATAATTCTGCCAATTTTGTTCAGCCTTTGACCTGTAAATTCTCTTTTAATACCTTATAAGTCTACTTCCTTAAGTCATTTATAAAATAATTTTAACCTCGTGACCATTAACTCTTTGATAGTCTGTGTTACCTGTAAGACTGCAAGAGTTCACTTATATTTTCATATTAGTCTACCAGTTTTTCAAAAAGCAGTTTGAAAAGCTAGCTATAATATTCAGGGACAGTTAATCTCTAGATATAATATATTAAGCACCAGTGGCAGAGTAACTATTGGCAAGGTTATGAGGTATGGGTACAAGACACCACACCTATACTGTTTCTCAGATTTTATACTGTCTATAACTCACCAGATCCTCCTGCCACTGGCTATCAATAATGATTCTAAAGTTATGCCCACCAACACTAGCCACCTTAATACAGCCAAAATGTTATGTCTTCTCTCCCCTAGTGTGAACCAAGCGGTACAAGAAATAAGATTTAGGATGTCCAAGTAGCACTTTCTATTCCCCCACCCCCAAGTTTTGGGGGCTGAACCCAGGGCCTTGAGCATCATAGGCAAGTGCTCCACCACAAAGCACCCTCCCCTCTTTTGTGAGACAAGTCTAAATTGTGTTGGCTGCCTCTGGCCTTCAACTCAAGATCCTCCTGCCTCAGCCTATGTCACTGGAGTCACAGGTGTGCGCTACCATGCCAATCAGGTACTATCTCTATTTCACTGTAGAGAATTATGTACTCTTACATCTAAATATTGCCCAATTACTCAGAAAATTTTCCGTTTTTGTTTTTTATGTTATTGGTTGGGTGGTTGTTTATTGTGCAGTACTAGGGAGTTGAACCTAGGGACTCATTGAGCTGTACCACCAGCCCAGCTTTTATTTTTTATAAATTTTCAGATGAGGTCTAAATTACACAGATTATCTCTGACCCTGAACTTGAAATCCTTCTGCCTCTGCTTCCCAAGTTGCTAGGATTACAGGCATATGCCACTGTGCTTGGTCTTTGGTTGGTGTTTTTTGAAACATCTTGCTGCTATGTGGCCCAGGCTGGCCTGGAACTCATGATCTTTCAGCCTTAAGTCTCCTAGTGCTGGGATTTCAGGTGTGTCCCACCATGCCTGGCTTAAATCTTCCTTTTTGTTATAAGATTAACTTCAGTTCAGCACAATACAACTAAAATCTACATAGGAAAGGGTTGTATTTTTAGAATTTCTCAGTTGGAAATAGAGATACACTATTAAGTTTGAATGTTTATACTCTCACAAAATACATCAACTGCCACACTTATCTTCAAGCATCCCTTAGAACCCAAAATCTTCATCTAACATTTTAACAAATATACTTGCTTCGGTTCAAAAGGTCAATTAATACAAATTTAGCAAACCAAACAAGTATAATTTACTTTAACTGAAAAATGTATGGTAACCAGGCACAGGGACATATGCCTATAATCCCAGCAATTGGGGAGGCAGAAGCAGGAGGATCACAAGGTTTGAGTCCAGAGGCAGCATGTGTCAAGATAAAAATAAAAGGGGCTAGGGGTGCACCTCAGTGATAGAGAGCACTTGTGAAGTACCCACAAGGCCCTGAGTCCAACCCCTAAGTATCACAGGAAAAAAAATAATGGAAAAATGTATGGTACCATTAGTGAAACAGTACTTTATAAAACAGTTCACATATTTAAAAAAAAATATTCTAAGTTAACTAGCCAGCTATACTTCCACACTCATTTCCACTTGTGAGATGGGGAACTCTTATTCTCAAAGGTAGAAGTGTGAAGTTACTAGATCTTATAAATTTTGTAGAAGGAAGATGGACAATTGGCATAAATTAAAAGTAAAGCCAGTAAAATGACAAAGTCCAATCACACAAATTCATCTCCTAGTCACACATTCAAACATGGAATCAGTCATACACAAAGAGCCAAGACTAGTTTAAAAGGGGGAGGCCAAATTATTATTATTACTTTAAAATTTGATTACAACCAATTTTGTTGGCATTAAAATTAGAGGCATTTTAAATTTGAATAATGGGTGTATTACCAAAACCCAGAAACTGTGTTTGGTAAAAATGGGAATAGTTTTCCAGTAATTACAGATTAGAAAGCAGAAATCAATTTAGAGAAACACAGAAAAATCCCATGTTTACAATGATTGTGCCACAGATTTAAACTTCAGTAGTGCATTAAATTGTTCACATTTAGATCTTCACTTTGAGGTTTGACAGCTATCTCTTGGAAAAAAAAATTTCTCAGTACCTTGTGCAAATAAATCGGTCTTCCATGTGCCTTAACACACACTTAAATTTCTCCACTGTATATATACAAAACACCTACCATTTTGGCAGAGCAAAATACATACTTTCATAACAAAACTATAATGTACCTCTCAAGTTATGAACAATATACACATAATACATGGTATACAGTATTTACAAAATATAAAATATAATACAAGCTGTTTGTATGTAACGTTTGAAGCTCATCTTTTGCACTTGTTTGTTCCAACAAGGCAAATTTCCCTTTCTGTACCAATTTTCTTTTAAAAAGTCCAGAGATTTGGAAAAACTATGTTTTATACACATATTGAAAGGTGAAATCTAAGTTTGAACTTTTAGGAGCGTTTTTAAATGTACGGCTATCAGCTCCCTATTTTGGTTGGAATTTTCAACAGTGCTTCCCATCCAGTGACTAGGAGGCTTTGGAAGAACACTAGGAGAAGGTGGATCACTAAACTTTGCCCCAGCATAATTTTCCTTTTGGCTCACTTCAGTTAGAAATGTTGATTTCTTCAAATGTATATTTTTAATGTTCTCTGTATTTTTAAAAGGCTTTTTTTCCTGCTTCTGAATTCTATCAGGCGAAACAGAATCTTGCCAAAAGTTACTTTCATTCCTTTTTGTAGAGGTGATCTTGGTTAGTGGCAAACTGTATTTGCTTTTCTGTCTGTTTATCTTTGGTTGTTCACACAAATGTATACCATGCACAAGCTGGACGTGGGGAAGGACAATTTTCTCCGATTTTCCCATCTTTGACTTTAAAACCTACAACGACAAGAACATAAATGAACACAGTTTCTAGTTAAAAATCACTTATAAATCTCACATAAATTTTATATACTGGCTTATGTTTCCCCTACCTAGACTTTAACCCAACTGTAAAGAAGAATGAGGCCGGGCGCACGCCTGTAATCCCGGCGATTTGGGGAGGCGGAGGCAGGAGGATCACAAATTCGAGACCAGAGGCAGTCTCTGCCTCTGCGAAACTTAGTGAGACCCTGTCTCAAAAAGTAAAAGAAAAATGGGCTGGAGGCGGCAGCTCAGTGGTCCAGCACCTGGAGAGCATGCAAACGCGAGGCCCTCGGTTCAAGCCCAGCACCACAAAAAGAAAAAAGAAAAAAGAATGAGCAAGTCTGTTGTGTGTGCCAGAAAAAATGTTTTCCAGTCTGGCCCTTACTTTCAGGTTTAACAACTGCTTCAAAAATTTGTTTCAGCTAGACATCGTGGCACATGCCTGTAATTCCAGTACTTGGAAAGCTGAAGTAGGGGGAGAATGTGTTCAAGGACAGCCTTGGGGGGGGGGGAGCAAAGTTGTGTCATTCATGCTAATCATTCCCCTAATGAAAATGGGCCTTGAGCAAAGTTGTGATCAGATGGAAAAGTATAATGTAATCCATTTGATCACTGTTCCTCCAACACTTGTATTTTAGTAGGACACAAAATAGAAAACTGAGCCAAAGTTATATATTCCATGTCAAACAAGGTAGCCACGGGAAAAGCCTGTGTTGTGTATGTTCTGAAGAAAGGAAACACTAAGTACAAAAAAGGCCTTAGACTATCAGTAACATTTCAAGTCATGGAATTTAAAATAGAATCGAAAAGGATAATTTAAGGAAATATAGCAGGCACATTTAGTATTTTTTCCCAATAGCATATTAAAACTGCAAATCTCAGCCCAATATTCTTTCGAATAGCAGTAAGAATTTCCTTTTTGTTTAAGACTAAGACATATAAACGAAAAGCCAAAAGGGTTTAACAGAATTCCTCTTAAATCATTTTAGATACTTAGTCGTGTTTGAATTTTCATCCCTTTTATCCAAATCACACACGCAACTGGTCAGCATAACTTGAATACAAGTGATAACTTTTCTTGTGAGAACTTATTATGGACACAATAAAATCACCCGCCTTTGACAAAGTCCAGCACAGTACACAGTGGAATTGGTAAACTCAGTGCATCTAGCACTAGTAGACAAAATTTACCGCTTCAAAGAGGCAGAACGCTCCATGCTGTTCCTGCCAACTTTGAAACTTAGAAGGACTAAGTAGGTCAGACCGCCGCGGGCAGAGAGGGGGTTGGACAGGGCGCCCCACCCGGGAACCTCACACATCGGCAAAAATCCAGCCAAACGAAACTGACTCGCGTGAGGCCTCCCTCCGATTCCAGCATCAAAAGGTTAGAGCCAATCTACACGCTTCACAAACCAGGTGTGGAGTGCAACAGCCAAGAAGGCTCACGCGGGGCTCCCCACTTCCCCTGCTGCCCCCACCAGCCTCGCCTCCTTCATAAGCGCCCGAGTGCTCCGCACGTAGCGCGCGCTGACGTCAGTCCTCCCGCAGGCCCCTGCCCTCCCCCACCCCAGCGCGCGCCCGGAACGCTGAAACCCCCTGGAACGCCGCCAGCCTTCTAAATCCGGGCTGTTGCTGGGGCGCAGCCGCTGATCTCATTGGCTGGCTCCCGGGAGCCAATCATCAGCGCCAGCGCATGCCTCCCCTTCCCCCCAGCTAGACCGAGCGGGCGTCACGGAAACTTCCCTCCCGAGTAAACAGCCGCCGCTCGCCCCGCCCCCACCCGACCCCCTCAAGCCTGGCCCCAAACCGGAGAGCGCGCCCGCGGCCGGAACCCCAAACGGCCCCAGGGCCTTGCGGATCTCACCTCTTTTCTGAGTGGGGTTTGGCTGGGCGCCGCGGGCCGCAGCGACCCAGGGACGGGGCTAGTTCCCTCAGTCCGGGATGAGGTCGCAGGAGCCGGGGCAGAGGCGGCGGCGCCGCCCGCGACTTCCTGAGCTACAATCTGGCCCATCGCCGGGCTCCGGCTACCTTCCAGGTTCAGGCGGTGCTGCTGGTACTGATGGAAACGACTGGGCAGCTGCCCCGCCAGGCTGGCCCGCACCTTCTTCTTTCGCCGCTTCTTTGGCGCTGCCCGTGGGGTGCCTCCCGCCGTGGCCAGGCTGCAGTTGGGCAGAGCTGCTGGAGCGCGAGGCTGGGGAGTCAGACAAGGGCCATCTCCCCCTAGGAAGTGCGGGAGGAAGAGGGTAGGAGGCAGTGCTCGGGGGTCCGGGATCCGGGGTAAAGACGGTGGCGCCGTGGTCACCATCGGGAGGGCCCCGAAGTAACCGCGGGCGGAAAAGCCAAGCGGCGCAAGGCGGCTGCCCAGGACGAGCGGCTCCCGCTGCGGGACAGAGACGACAGTCATAGCTCTAGGAGGAAGGTGGTTCGGCAGGACGAACAGGAGGAAGTGAAGCCGTGATCACAGGGCGGCGGCGGCGGCGGCGGCTGCTGCTGCTGCTAGAAGAGCCACAGAGGAACGCGGGCTATAACTCGGCGGAGGCGGTGCAGCAACAAATAGCCCCAGCCCCGGTTCCAAGTGTTGTTATCAGAAGCTCCGCCCTGCACCCGCCCACCTCCTTGCAAGGGCCCAATTAGGATGCCACGGAGCAGGCCACGCCTTTCAGACTCCGCCTCCACCGCTTCTGGGTGAGACACACACAAACAAGCGGCTTGCTGCAGCCCGGCACAAAGAGCGCCCACTGCGCAGGCGCTGCCAACGGGCACTTTCGGCAAGAGTGGGTCCCGCGAACAATGAAGTTAGGTTTGGGCCTTACCTCCCCCTACACACTGCTTTCTCTTCTCGCTCCCACACCTCGTCCAATTAGGCAGTGACCGGACTGAGAGGTCGCAGTTGAATTTGGTGAGGGAGGTAGGGTTGGGGGCGAAGATGGCGGAGGAGGAATTCGGAAACATCAAGGCCACTGGTGCTTCTCAGCTACTGACCTTGGGGAAGTATTCCTTTTATGTATTTTTTGTCCGTTTTATCTAAAGCCTACCATAACAAAATTATCATAAAAAAAGATTTCAGAGACCATTAGGGATTTTTTCCTTAGCGGTCACAAAGATCAGTTTACATTAAAACGATATATTTAGCGAAGTGAGTCTCGCTTTTTATTTTTTCATTTACTCGATTCAGCAACCGAGCTTATTAATTCTAGTGATCAGAGTAAGAATTAAAGGAGAACTTAGCCGAATAAACTGGCTCCTTAATGTACAAAAAGTTCTCCATAAATCCTTAAGTGGGAATTGGAATTTTTACTGCCTTCATACTTAAAGGGCTGTCAGACTGTGGGATCAAAACGCTGCACCTGGCACTTGAGGCGGCAGCAAACGAACCGGCTTTCCGTGGCAAAAGTAGAAAGTGAAACAGCTCTGCAACATATAATTTATTTTGTTAACTGTGTGTTAATAGAAATCTCTGATCATCTTCCCGCACTGCACAAGAGCCGTGGCCATTATTTATCAAAGGTTTGGTTTCCAGAAGCTGTTCTTTAACATAAATTATCTCATTTGAAATTCTCAACCACTCAACTGAATAGGTGCTCTATTTTATCCCTATTTTTACATGATAGGAAATTGAATCTCACGGAGGCAAATGAATTTGTCAAAGATAATACAGTAAGTTGACAGCAGAATCTAAACTCCAGGCAAGGTCTGTCAAAACCCAAGTTTTATCATTGCATGTGCTAGGTGCCACGTTAGACTTTTTTTTTTAACTTGGGGTTGAACCAAGGGCCTCTTTTGTACTTTACCACTGGGCTGTCCACCCCCAAGCCAATTTTTTATTTTTATATTTTATCTTGAGACAGTCTCATTAAATTATGCAGGCTGCCTTTTGCCTCAAACCTGCGATCCTCATGCCTACAGCTCCAGAGTCGCTGGGATTACAGGCATGAGCCACCGCACCTGGATGACTGTTGGGTTTTAAGAAGGCCACAGACTTACATCTTCCCTATAGCCTCACAGCCTCTAACTAATATATAGATATAGATATAGATATAGATATATAGATATTTAGCTATGTATTGGTAATAGTGCCTAAAATAATTGTTTTGTGATTGATGGAGCTGGGTATGGTGGCCCACACCTGTAGTCTTGGCGACTGGGAAATTATCTCTTGGGTGAATGTTGGAGTTATTGCATAGTATTTACCCTATCATTTTGAGGCCTGGAGAGTGTGGTTCATGTTAGAACCTGTAATCTGTCCTGTAAGAAAGATAGCCTTGCAGCTGTGGCCACCTGCATGATGGATACTAAGATAGTGACTACTACTGAGAAAGAGATTGGGTCTGGAATGGTCCACCAGAAGAGAGCTAGATAGTTTTTATAAATCAGGTGATTGGCTATCATGTTACTCTAGGTATGTTGTTCTTGTTAGGTGCCATCAAGTCGGTATCCGACTCATAGCGACCCTGATAGGGTTTTCAATGGCAGACTGTTTCGGGATTGCCTTGGGAGTGGATTGCCAGGTCCTTCTCCCATTTTTGCGGTGCTGGGAATTGAACTCCTGACCTCAGAGACTGCAGCGCAGCACTCTACCAACTGAGCTAAATCCCAGCCCTACTCTAGGTATATGAACATCATAAACCCTTAGTCTGGCACCAGGCACAGTAGCACTCACCTATAACCCCAGCAACTCAGGAGAAGGAGGCAAGTTCAAGACTAGAGGCAGCCTCTGTAATTTAGTGAGACCCTGCCTCAAAATCAAAAGTAAAAAATAGGCTGGGGATGCAGCTAAGGGGTAGAGCACTTGGAAAAGCATGTGTGAGGTCCTGGGTTTAACTCGCTAGTACCACACACACAAAAAATCCAACAACAAAAAATCCTTAGTTTATAGTGAAGTCAAGTTACAATGTTTAAATATGGCTTTAGCTGTGCTATATCGAAAGTGATTGTGAGTTCAAAGCTAGCTGGGCTATGTAAGTGAATTCCAGACAAGCCAGGACTAGATAACAAGACTATCTCAAAAAACGAAAGCTGGACACAGTGGGACAGGCTATTTAGGAAGTGGAGCCAGGAGGATCGGGAGTTCAAGGCCAGAGGCAGCCTGCTTAATTTAGTAAGACCCTGACTCTAAATTAAAAAAAAAAAAGAAGAAGAAATGGGCCCAGGGTGCAGCCCAGTGGTAGGATACTTGCAAAGCATTTGCGAGTCTTCCACTTTTCCTATTCTTGGCCAAGAATAAAAATCTCTTTCACTACTAGATCTGTATTCAGTCTTGTTATTGGTTCCATAATTCCAAGAGGAATAAGAGGCTGAGTTTGGAGTTAAAGATTGGTTAACAGAAAGGGGCAGAGAGCTTTCATGCTCTCTCTGCACTACCCAGCCAGCATTTCCACAAGTTCAACAACCTGGAAGCTCATCATATTTCCTTAAGAGCTTTTATAAACTGGGTGTGGTGGCACACACCAGTAATCCCAGCACTCCAGGAGGATCACAAATTCTGGACCAGTTTGAGCTACTTAGCCAGATCCTGTCTCAAAGTGGTGGGGGAGGGATGGGAAGGGCTCATTATGAATAATAAAAGGCAGTCTTAAATTTCAAGAGTTTTAGTTGCTCTGCAGTAACAGAGGAGGACAAAGACTAAATATATTTGCTATTAAACCACAAGTACAGACTGGAGTTAGGATATTTTCAATACTACATCTTTTTTTTTTCTTCTTTTTTTTTTTTTTTTTACAAAAGTCATGAGTTTACATTGATTATTTAAATTCCAATATAATCATAGCATTATGATATCACTTAAAACATCTCATTGTAAAAAAAGATTAGGTTTCAGCTGAGCATGATATCACAAACCTGTAATCCCAGCACTTGCAAGGCTAAGGCAGGAGGATTGCTAGTTCAAGGCCAACTTGGGCTATTTAAGGAGACTCTGTCTCAAAAAAAAATTAGTTTTCAGCTGGGCGTGGTGGCACACATCTGTAATCTCAGCAGCTTGGGAGGCGGAGCCAGGAGGATTGCAAATTCGAGACTAGAGGAAGTCTATGTAATTTAGCGAGACCCTGTCTCAGGAAGTAAGGAAAAAAAATAAAAGGGCTGGGGGTGCAGCTCAGTGGTCCAGCACTTGTAAAGCATGCAGGCGTGAGGCCCTGGGATCAACCCCCAGTACCACAAAAAAAAAAAAAAAAATTAGTTTTCCTTTGAAAATAATCTTAAATTTTTTAAATCACTCACCTTTACTGTGGTTTGCAGTACCTGGGATCAAACTCAGTGCCTTGTGCACACTAGACAAGGGTTCTACCGCTGAGCTATATCCCCAGCCCAACCATGGCATCTTTGTCCTTCTATTTTGTTTCTCCTGTCTTTCTCCCTTTTTATCTTTTTATTTCTTTTTTCTATTATTATTGTCATCCTTATTTCATCTCACTTTCCTTAAATAGAGCAGGGGTGCCTAACCTTATGGCTTCCTTGGGCCACATTGAGTAATGAGGAATCATCTTCAAATGCACGTAAATTATATAATACAGTTAATGCCTATGCATAATAAGGCAGAGGGTCATGAGGAAAGTAAACACTGAAAAACATGTTTAAAGATTTTTGTGGGGCTGGATTATTAGCTGTCCTGGACCACAGGTGGCCTTCAGGCTGTGGGATAGACATGGCTGATTTACAGCATGGAATTGAAACAATTCTTGCTGTGGAGTGCTTTGTGACTCTGGAGAGTTATTGTCTTTCTTATGATTTAAACTCTTTGTAAACTTTGGGACACCCAAGCCAATCCTAATTGCACTACTCTAGATTAAGTCAGTAAAAATTTACAGAGTGCTTGCCTAGCATCCATGAGGCCCTGGGTTCAAGTTCCAGTATTGCAAAAACAAAAACAATCTTTAATGCCATTTTTCTGTGTATGTGACAGAATACACTCTAAAATAATGTAGAGCATTTCTCTTTTTTTATAGTACCAGGTTGTTGAACCCAGGGCCTCATGTACATGCTAGGCAAGTGCTCTACCACTGAACTGCTCCCCCAGCTTCCCCACTTTTTACATTTTTTATTTTGAGACAGGTTCTCTCTAAGTTTTGCAGGCTGCCTCAGGCCTCAACCTCCTGATCCTCCTGCTTCCACCTCGGAAGTTCCTGGCGTTACAGGCATGCACCATAGTACCCAACCTAGACTTGACTTATTTTATCTTGACTTATTGATGTACTTTTGTCTAAGTACATGTTATTGCTTTGGGTTTTTTGAGACTGGGTCTTTTGCTATGCTATGTAGCCCCCAGCTGCCCTAGAACTATATAGTTCAGGGTGGACTCAATTTATAGTGATCCTCCTGCCTCAGCCTCCCATGGGCTGGGATTATAGTAGTGCACCACCACACCTGGCTGTAACTAATGTTCTTAGTAAGTATTCCAGAAACACTTTCTCTATTAAGATAAATAGAGAAGGGCAGAGGTCAGGAAAAGAAGCACTTGAAACAGTATACAGTTTATCAAGATTTGAGTAAAATTAGCTTTTAAAGAGAGGCAGGGGGTAAGGGAGGGAGAGGGGAAGTGAGAGAGCCTGAGTGAGAGAGCAAGAGAGTAAGAGAGAGATCATTGTGTACAAGGTTAGGTTTTTTTCATTGCAAGAATTCACTCATAGCCAGATGTGGTGGTGCAGTCTGTAATCCCAGCAATTCTGGAGGCTAAACCAGGAGGATCTTGAGTTTGAGGCCAGAGGCAGCCAGTGCAGTTTAACAAGACCCTGTCTCAGAATTAAAAAAATTAAAAAGTGGATGGGGGTGCAGCTCAGTTGTAGATCACTCAATTAATGGAAGGCCCTGAGTTCAATCTTCAGTACCATTTAAGAAAAAAATTCAGGTTACCTAAAGTAGTGTTTTATTTGCCTTAAAGATATGCACCCCCAGACAAATGGAAAACAAGAAGATTGACCAAAATCGGATCTCATAGGATCCCATGGGAATTTATGAGAAGAACAACAGTTATAGGATAGTATCTGACAGACCTGGAATGAAGTTTGGAAACTCAAAATTCTTAAGTTTTTAAAATTACTCACCTTTACTGTGGTTTATAGTAGGATCCAGTGTAGCTCTTGTTACTAGGATATTTTATCATTTCTTAGCAGATGTGGTAAATGCTCTGGCACTCTCAAGAGTCACCCAATCCTCCTTCTTGTTCTTTTTCTGTATTTCTCCTTCTACTGTCACTACTAACTAGCTCAGTGTTTAAAGTTCAAATTTCAGAGAGAGGTGAACTGACTGGTTCAGTTTGGATTGGTCCTAATTAAATGATTTGTCACGGCAGACATGATGGTACATGCCTGTAATCTCAGGACTCAGGAGGCTAAGGCAGGATAGTCACAACTTCCTGGCCAACCTGAGCTACATAACAGCCTGTCTCAAACTACCAAAAGAAAAACAATTGGAAAAGCCAGGCATGGTGGTGCACACCTTTAATCACAGCACTTGGGAGGCTGAGGCAGGAGTATCATTGCAAGTACAAGGCCAGTCTGGACTCCACGGCAAGTTTTAGGCCAGCTGGGGCTACACAGTGACACCCTGTCTCAAGAAACAAAAACAAAAGCAAACAAAAATTGGTCACTATTGTCCTGGTTCAATAGAACTGCCTGTCAATAGAACTGTCTTACTAGGCCTGGTGTTCTGGATGGCCCTTGGCCAGAATGGTGACACGTCTATCTATAGGGAACCTCTTAGGATCTCTTCAGGGACTGTGGACATGACAAGCATTGGGAGGATTGACCATCCCAGTTGCTATGGTCTGAATGTAATGCCCCAAAATTCTTATGTTGACATCCCAGCCCCAAGGTGATAATATTAGGAGCCTTTGGGACATGATTAGTTCACGAAAGAGCCCTTACAAATGTGTTAGTTCCCTTAAGAATGAATTAATGCCCTCATACAAGAGGACCAAAAAAACCTAAAAACAAAACAAACACAAAAAAACAAATCCTTCCCCCTTCTACCATGTGAGGAGACAGCAAGAAGTCAGCAATCTACTGTCTGGAGAAGGCCTTCACCAGAACCAATCTGACTGCCGTAACACCCTGATCTCAGCCTTTCCAGCCTCCAGAACCATGAGAAAAAAGTTTCTGTTCTTTATAAGCCACCCTGTGGTATTTTATTATAGCAGCCCAAAAGGACAACAGTATATCACAGAATTTACCTTCTAAGCACAAAACACCTTCTTCCTATACCTATAATTCTGAGGAATACACAGGAAGAAAGAAACCCAGAGCAAGGTTTGCAGGACACACTCCAACCATAGCACCTGGTGAAGAAACAATTTACTGAAGCCAAGTAAAGTTTTCTATTTTAATTAACTAATTAATTAATTAATTATATTTTGTTTTTTCTAAGACAAGGTCTTACTACATACCCTAGGTTGGCTTCAAACATGTGCCCTTCCTGTCTCAGCCTCCTCAGTACTGGGATTACAGGTGTGTGTCACCATGCCCAGCTGGTGTGTGTACCTGTAATTCCAACATTCTGGGAGGTAGAGGCAGGAGGATCATGAGTTCTTCTCTCCCTGGTGCTGAGAATCAAACCCAGGCCCTTGCATTTGTAAGGCACATGCTCTACCACTGAGCTAAATCTCCAGCTCCAAGGATCATGAGTTCAAGGCCAGCCTGGACTACATAGCAAATTTCAGTCTAGTCTGGGCTACATAGTAAGACCCTGTCTCAAAAAAAGTAAGTTAAAAATTAAAATTAAAATAAGGCTTTTCCTTACCCAGCTCATTACACTTCTTTACGTTCCTGATTCTAGGCAAATAGGCTAGAAACTCCTATAAAAATAGATTTCAGACAGTGAGGCTAATAGAAATAATTCAGCCATAAGGCATCTGAGGGACAGGGACTAAGGTAGTTCTCAGGTAATGGAGTCTGGGAATAAAAGCCTGAGATCTGGTAACTGATAGCATGGGTGAAGCTAGAAGACCAGACAGGGTGGGAAGTATGAGGGTGGAGAGAGGTGAGAAGAAACAAGAGTAAAAGAGATGGCTCCTGGATTTCTCAGTCTGGCTGACTTGGAGAGTAATAAATGGTCATCTTCATAGGAATATGAAAATCCAGATGGGGCAATTTGGGGGAAACATGCTTACCTTAATTTAGTAAGGTTTTATTTTTCATGTTCTTCATTTTAAAATCGAATGAATTGAAAATTTATGTTTTGTTTTTTAAATCAGGGTATTACTATGTATCCCGGGCTGACCTGGAACTTGCTATGTAGCCCAAGTTGGCCTCAAACTTACAGTGATCCTCCTGCCTCTGCTTCCTGAGTGCTAGGATTATAGGCATATGCCAGCATGCCCAGTGAAAATTTTGTTTTATCTCTCAAAAACAGAAGAATCCTCAAATAATTAAGGTACTTTTTTCTTGATTACGAACCCTGATACAAAAAGTGTTCCTTCCTACTCTTGTTCAAAAACATGGAAGTCCATTTATTTCATCATTCTGGTTTTCTTTGGCTATTTCACTTGACATCTCTAGAAAATAAAATTATCTCAAGAAGTTTAAAATAAACTAAGGAAGATGAAATGAAACATACCCTGCCAAATCTCATTTATTTTTTGGGTCCCAAGGTAGTCAATGCAATCCTTCCTTCTAGTCACCTAAAATTCCATAAGAAAAAAACATATTTCTTGTTCACAAAATACTGCAGTGCCATAATTTTTATAGTATTTGAGTTGAAAGTGATATGATAGAGTAAAATTTCAGACACTAAAATTCTTTCAGCTATGTAATAGTAGAGAGAAAACCTATGATTTTTAAGCCTGAGACTGTGTAGAAAGTTTTTTTCTTTAATTTGTAACCCAGAACATAAAAAGAAAAATGAGATGTGGCCAGTGATTTCAGTGACAATTCTTCCTAAGAAAAGAACATTTTTTTCATGACCTTAAAACACCCAGAAGAATTTAGGATTTGTTCAAAACAATCAAATCAACATTTCCTGAGTTATTTTTTACCATGTTCTCATTTCATCCTTGAAAATATAAGGTTTGTACAAGACAAAACTGATATTCCCTCAGTTATGTCATTTTAAAAAATTGTACACACAGATCAAAAGAGTGTTTGGATTATAGAGCTGTAGAACAAGCACAGCCACCTTCAAAGAGAAGCTCAGAAGAAACTTGTGATATTGATATTTTGCCAAGTTTTATTGAAGATATTGATTATGACTTGAAGCCAACTATGACTCATTCCTATAAAAGCTATATCTAAGATGACATCATTAGCTTTTTATGTTTCAGGGGAGATAAGAGAATGATATTTTAGCCTAACTAGTAAGTTAGTACATTAAAGTTAATCTTAGCATGTACAAGTACATATGATGTGATTAGCTTAAATATTGACATCCGTATTTCTTCCCACCACAAGACAGAGTCTCACTGTCACAGTATAGCCCAGATTGGCCTCCAACTCATGATCCTCTTGCCGTAGCCTCCCAAGTGCTGAGATTATAGGTATGTGTCACAATACCTGGTCATTTCTTTAATTTCTCTTTTTATTTTATTTTTTTATTTTTTCTGTTCTTTTCCTTTTTATTTTTGGGGGACAGGATCTCACTATGTAGCCCAAGCTGGTCTTGAACTCACAATCCTCCTGCCTCGGCCTCCCAAATGCTGGGTTTGAAAGTGTGAGCCACCGCACCTGGATATTTCTTTAATTTTTTATGATGCTTAATTTTAATGTTGTTTAAAATATAGTCCAGTCAGATTGATCATTCCTCAGTGACTCCTTCTAGTTAATAAATCATGCTCTACATAGAAAGCCTTTGGTTAGTTGCATATTGCTATATCCTAAAGCAGTCAAGCAAGGACCACCAATTCTTTTTTGTTTGTTTTGAGACAGAGTCTATGTAGCCTATGCTGGTCTCAAATTTGTGATCATTCTGCCTTAGCCTCTCATGTACTGAGATTACAGGTGTGTGCCATCGTGCTGGGGTGGATCACCAGATTTTTGAGAATCAAACAAACAGGAATAAAAGGCACTTGTAGGACATGGACAACAGAAGAAAAAATTTAAAAGCCCTGTGTTAGCTTTCTGTTACTGTGACAAAATATCAACTGAGAGAAAAATGAAGTTATAAAGAGGAGAGGTTTATTTTGGCTCATGGTTTGAATCCATAATCACTTGGACCTGTCACTTTGGGCCTGTGGTGACACTGTGCATCATGGTAAAGTGCATGGCAGAGAAGGCCCATTCATTCTTGGTGGCCAAGAGGTAAAGAGAGAGACTGGAAGGGGCCAGGGTTCCAATATCCTTTTTAAGAGTATGCCCCTCAATAACCAACTTCCTTCCACCAGGAGCCACCACCTAGAGGTTCTATCACTTCCCAATAGGGTAGGGACCAAGCTTTTAACACCTGGGCCTTTAGGAGGTAGTGAGGATCCAAAGTATAACGCCCTTTCATTAATAACCTCAGAGCATCAGGAATATAGTAAATGAAGAACATGAGTCTGCAGGTTGAAATGGCTCAATGGGTTCTCAGCATAATGGTTGAAAATAAGCCTACACTAAGAAATAATAATCAAGATGATCATTAAAATCTTGCTGGGGAAAACAGGCCACATAACAAAGCATCAGAACTAGAATAGGATCTGATCTCTCCGCTTGGAGCTAGAGGGCAATGGAACAATAACTAGGAATTCCAATTTAGAAGTCTGTTTCCCCCTAACCATTAATCACACATAAGGATAAAGATCTTTCAAACACATAAAACTCAGGTTTACTACCCATGCAGTACACTTTAGGAAGCTACTAGGAGAAGTGCTTCACTGGAGAGAGCAAACCAAGAAAGAGAAAGCCTTGGAATCACGAGACTCAACCTATGAGTGAAAGGATTTCTGGGTAAGGGTAAGAGGTGATTTTAGAATGATAGCTGTATGGATGGCCCAGAGAACAACAGCCCAGACTGCAGCAGTAGGATGGATGATTGGGGAGGGAGGGCAGAGATTGAAACAAGATGAAATTGATAGACTCTTCAATATGTTTAAAAGACTTGAGCCAGGGGCCATGGTGCACGCTGGTAATCCCAGGGACTTGGGAGGGAGAAGCAGGAGGATCAAAGGTTCAAGGCCACAGGCAGCCTGCGTAATTTAGGAAGACACTGATTCAAGATAAAAAGTATAAAAAGGGGAGTGGGGATGTAGCTCAGTGGGTAGAGCATGCATCTAGCCTATATGAGACCCCAGGGTTCAATCACCAGTACTAAAAAAAAAAAAAAAAAAAAAAAAAAAAAAAAAAAAAAAAAAAAAAAAGACGAGAAAGGATGTACTCTTCTGGCAGAGAGCTTGGGAATAAATAAATTCTGGGTAAATGAAAAATGAAATCAAGGACAAGAACAGGATAGTTATTAATTCCAAAGGACAGAAAAGTACAAGAAAATGTTTTGATAGTACCGCTCATTGTATGTAAACAATGTAAACAAATATCAAGAGAATCCAAATTTATTATACATAGTATTATATATATTTATTATTTATTTATTATGTTATTTTTTATAATATATTATATTATATATATTTATTATACATAGTATTGTTATACATAGTTATTATACATAACTATACTAGGAAGATTGGGAAGGTGAATATATGCATGTACATAAATGTCTATAGATGGGATTGTGGATACTAACAGAGCCGAGAAACCTCATTTTCAAACTAGAAGGATAGCTCAGTTGTAGAGTGCATGCTTAGCATGGGCAAGACCCTGGGTTTGATCCCCAGCACCAAGCAAATAGCAACAAGTGCAACTCTCCCCCCATCTTCATAACAGGAAGTCACCAGTTTATATCTAAAATAAAAAAATAAAAAAATAAAAAGGCACATTAACCCTGTATTTTAAAATATGAGAAAGAAATATGTAAAAAAGTTGAAAGGTTGCCTAGGGAGTTAGGGCGTGAACAGGAAGCTGGGGTGATGGGGCAGTCCCGGAGACTTCTAATTTTGTTTTAGTCCTTGCAGTACTTATTTTACTTTGGAAAAAAAAAAAAAAAAAGATTTTTAAAAAGACTGACAAGCGTCGGGCGCGGTGGCGCAGGCCTGTAATCCCAGCATCTTGGGAGGCGGAGGCGGGAGGATCGCAAGTTCGAGACCAGAGGCAGTCTGTGTAATTTAGCGAGACCCTGTCTCAAAAAGTAAAAAATGGGCTGGGGGTGCAGCTCAGTGGTCCAGCACTTGCAGAGCATGCAAGCGCGAGGCCCTGGGTCCAATCCCTAATACTGCAAAAAAAATAATAAATAAATAAATAAATAAATAAATAAATAAATAAATAAATAAATAAATAGACTGACAAAATTTCAAAGTTAAAGGAAGAGCAGAGAGGTATGAGTCTATAGGCATAGGTAGGAGACAGAAAGTGGTACAAGATAATTGGAAAATTAGAAAGTATCATACTGAGTTCTTGTTGGCTCCGACTCATATCAACCCCACGTACAACAGAATGAAGCACTTCCTGACGCTGTGCCGTTCCTGGCACTATGTCAGTGCTTTTCTGCTATTTATAGAGTTTTCAATGGATGTTTGTTTCGGGAGTGTTTGGGATTGTTTTGGGCGTGGGCTATCAGGTCCTTGTCCCGTTTTGGGCAGTGCTGGGGATCAAACTCAAATCCTCAGAGAAGGCAGAGCAGTTCTCTATCAACCGAGCTAATCCCCAACCATCACACTGAGAGGAAGTTAGGATTCATTGTGTACTGTGAATAACACTGGACATGAAAGTTGGGACCCCACCTGTAGGTGAGTGGATTTTGGAGAAGGATAGGAGAGAAGGGACAAGCTGGGCACTGTGGCACATGCCTGTAATCCCAGCGACTCAGGAGGCAGAGGCAAGAGGATCGCAAGTTCGAGACCAGAGGCAGTCTGCTTAACTCAGCAAGACCCTGTCTCAAAAAGTAAAAAAAAATGGGCTGGGAGTGCAGTTCAGTGGTATAGCACTTGCAAAGCATGCAAGTGCGAGGCCCCAGGTTCAACCCCCCAGTACTGGGGGAAAAAAAAGAAGAGAAGGGACAAGAAACCATGCTAACTATCTAGATAAGATCTGCTAGAATTAAGGTCTGAACTAAGTGGAAGTGGAAAAGAATATGTTGTTGTTAGGTGCCCTTGAGTTGTGTCTGACTTATAGTGCCCCTCAGGATTTTCAATGGCTGATTGTTTCGAGATTGCCTTGGGAGTAGATTGCCCATCCTTCTCCCATTTTTGCAGTGAGGGACCTCAGAGACTGCAGAGAGGAGCTCTACCAACTGAGCTAATTCCCAGCCTAGAAAAGGATATATAAGAACCATTCCAGATGGTGGAAGGGAATAGATATGTAATAACTATTTCAAGTGGACTTGACAGGATTTTGTTACTAATGGTAACAAGAGGTGAGGGACCCTAGCCCCATGGTAATGTAATACCATCATTAGGAGGGGGGCCTTTGAGAAGTATATTAGTCAGCTGGTATGTTGCTGTGGAATGGTAGAGTTAAGAATAACTTGGTTTTTTCCAACCATGTCACTGGAAAATTCTGATGCCAAAATTTTTTGTACCATTTTTTTCCTTTTTTTCTGGTACTGGGGATTGAACCCAGGGCCTCCCACATGTTAGGTACTGAGTTCTGCCACTGAGCTACATTCTCAGCCCTTTTTAAATTTTGTTTTGAGATAGAGTCTTGTTATGTTGCCCAGGACAGTCTTGAACTCCCTCAGCCTCTCAAGTACCTGGGACTACAGGCATGCACCACCATGCCTGGCTTCTTTTACGGAGTTTTGATGGTTCTCTTCATTTCTAAGAATTGGCTTGAAATGATATTTGACCTTTAAGAAAATGAAGGCAAAAATTTGGCCACAAGAAAACAAAATTGTTCCACTGGTAAACTCTTCCTCCATCACTTCAGGGTAATTATGAGATTCTAAGATGTAGAAAAAAAAATCCAACATGTAAAAGTACTTGTTATTACCTTACAGATGTAGGAATTCTATCATGGATATGTTTTTGGATTTTTTTTTTTTTAAAGAAAATGACCATTTCCGAGAGCAGTGTCAAATGCAGTTTCAAAAAAACATTTTAAGCAATATGAGCAACATTAAACACTGATAGATATTTCCAACTTGTATCAACAGCCTTCAAAATGGATGTATCTTTCATTATGATTTTATTATTATATATTCCATTATACACAGATACAGTGGGTTGAATGGTGGCCCTCTGTATCCTAATTCCTGGAACCTGTAATTATTACTTTATTTGGGAAAAAAAAAAGGTCTTTAAAGATGTTTTTAGCTTCCTGATCTAGAGATGAGGACTTCATCCTGGTCTATTATGGGTGAATCCTAAACCCAGTGGCAAGTGTCTTTATAAGAGACACCCAGAGGAGAAACACACAGAAGAGAAGGGAGCCATGTGATCCTAGAGGCAGAGACTGGAGAGAGAAGGCCACAAGCCAAGGAACATCTGAAGCCACTAGAAACTGGGAGAGTTAAGGAATGGATATTCCCCTTGAGCTTTGACAGGGAGCACAACCTTGGTAACACCTTTTGGACTTCTGTCCTCCAAAACTGTGACAGAATATATTTTTATTGTTTTAAACCATTGAATTTGTGGCCATATGTTAAGACACTAATGGCAACTTAATACAACTGGTAATTGTTTTAGTCTGTTAGGGCTGCTCTAAACCGAGATATTTCTTTCTCACGGTTCTAGAGGCTGGAAAGTCCAAGACCAAGGTACTAGCATATTTGGTGTCTGGTGAGGGCCCCCTCCATCATAGTTGGCTATCTTTCCCCCATAACTTCACATGGTAAAAGAAGTGAGGGATATCTCTCAGGCCTCTTTTATAAAGGATTAAGCCATTTATAGGGAGAAGGACCTGGCAAACCACTCCCAAAATCAATCAGTCATTGAAAACCCTATGAATAGCAGAGAAGCACTGACAATACTGTTTCGCCTGTTATACATAGGGTCACTATGAGTTGGACACCGACTCCACAGCACCTAACAACAACAACAAGCCATTTATGAGGGCTCTCTTATGACCAAATCACCTCCTTCCAAAGGTTACACCTCCTAATGCCATTATCTTAGGGTTAAGATTTCAGCATATGAATTTTGGAGAGACATTCAGATCATACCAGTAATATCATATTACGTAGATGCCCTAAATAACCCAGTAACCTAAATGTCTTGTGTATGGAAATTAGATGTTTGGTTTCAAGGAAAAGAAATCATACAGGCTAACTCAAACAAAATGGAATTTATTATGAGAATGCCAAGCTCAGGAGATCCATGGGGAACTACCCTGATAGGAGCTCTGGGACATCAACACATCCTAGTAACTCTCTGGATATTGCTTCTTTCTTATCATACAATGGAGTCAACCATGAGAGTTTATTTTCCATACTCCAATAAAGGGCTCCGGTTGGTTTGTTATCCACCCTTGGCCCAATCAGTTGTCAGGGAAGCTTCAAGAAGTTCTTTTCTTAGCCAGGTGCAGTGATACACATGTGTAATCCCAACAACTCAGGAGGCTGAGGCAAGAGGAACACAAGTTGGAGGCCAGAGGCGGCCTATGCAACTTAGCTACACCCTGTCTCAAAATGAAATTAAAGAGGGGCTGAGGGTGCAACCCCTTGGTAGAGCACTTGACTGGCATGCACGAGTGGCTGAGTTCTAGGGGTTGAACCCAGAGCCCTGTGCATGCTAATTACTATACCACTGAGCCACATGCCCAGCCCTAAGCAGTTTTTTAATTTGCTTGTTTGTGCTTGTATTAAATTGCTATCTGCTAAGACTTTTCCTCTTTTAATTTTTAATTTATTTTTATTTTTATTTTTTGAGATAATGTCTTGCTATGTAGCACAGGCTGGCCTTGAAATTGTGGCGATCCTCTTCCTCCAATCCTGGGATTATAGTAATGCACCACCATGCCCAGTTAGACTTTTCTTTTAAACATAAAAAAAAAAAAAAAAAAGTTATGTGCTTTACTTTGAAAATTTACATTAAATTTAAATTTTGGGCTGGGCATGGTGGCACACTCCTGTGATGCCAGCAACTCAGGAGGCAGAGGCAGGAAGATCACAAGTTCAAGGCCAGAGGCAGACTATGTGATTTAGTGAGACTCTGATGCAAGATAAAAAATTTGAAAAGGGGTTTGAGTGCAGCTCAGTAGAAGGGCACTTGCAAAGTATGTGTGAGGCCCCAGGTTCAGCCTCCAGTATAGCAAAATAAATGAATGAATAAATAAAGAAAGAACGAAAGGAAGAAAAAGAAGGAAAGAAAGAAAATTTTGGTAGGAAACACATAACATTTAACTATTTTAGTGTACAATTGAGTGACATTTAGTACATTCACAGTATTATACAATAACCACTATCTAGTTCCTGAACATTTTCATCATCCCCCCAAAAAAACACCTTAAGCACTAAACAGTTGCTCTCCCTTCCTGCTTCCCCAGCCCTGCTAATTATGAATCTGCTTTTTATCTCTATGGAGTTGCCTTTTCTGGACATTTTATATAAATGGAATCACATAATATCTGCCTTTTGTGACTGGCTTCTTTCACTTTACCTGTTTTCAGGTTCATTCTTGTTGTGGCCTGTATCGGTACTTAATTTTTTTATGACTAAATAATATTCCATTGAATAGATAAATCACATTTTGTTTATCCATTTATCAGCTGATAGACATTTGGATTGTTTCTACCTTTTGTCTATTATGGATGGTGCTGCTGTGAACATTTGCAACAAGTTTTTGTTTGAGCACCTGTTTTCCATTCATTTGGGTATAGATGCCAAAGTGGAATTGCTAGGTCATATGGTAATTTTATGTGTAACTTACTGGAGACCTGCCAAGTTGTTTTTCCATGGTGGATGCACCATTTTATATTCTTATTTTATTTTTGTTTTTCCATTTCACATTCCTACCAGCAGTGTATGAGGCTGCCAATTTCTCTACATCCTTCACATCCAACACTTGTTTTCTGTTTTGTTTTTGTAATTATAACCATCCTGGTGGCTGTGAAGATAGGTTGTGTGGTTTTAATTTGCATTTCCCTTATGACAGGATGATTTTGAACATCTTTTCTTATACTTACTATTAGTAGATTGTTTGGAGAAATATCTAAGTCTTACAAAGGACTGAATGTTTATATCCTGCAAATTTGTATGTTGAAATCCTAGCCCCCAGGATGATGGTATTAGGAGGGGGGCCTTTGAGAAGTATATTAGTCAGCTGGTGTGTTGCTGTAGTAGAGCAACTGACAGAAACAAACTCACATGGGGGAAGACTTATTAGGGGCTCACAGTTAGAGGATCACAGTCCATAATAACAGTAGGTGTGGTGGCAGGGCAGACATGGTGCAGCCTGTACCACAGAACTTCACATCTTGGTGATGAGGAACAGAGAACAGAGACAGATTACCAGAACTAGTGGGGTGGGTAAATACTTCCAAAGGCCTGCCCCCAGTATTCATTTCCACCCAGCTAGATCTCACCCCGCAAAGTTCCATAACCTCCCAGGACCACCTGGGGACCAAACTTTCAAACATATTGAGGGGACATTTAGATCCCAACTGTAATAGGAGGCAATTAGGTCATGAAGGCAGAGCCCTCATGCATAGTTTGTTGTTGTTATTAGGTGCTGTCGAGTTGGTAGCCAACTCATAGTAACCCTACATACAACAGGCAGAACGCTCTTGTTAGAGCTTCTCTGCCATTCATAAGGTTTTCAATGGCTGATTGTTTTTTGGAAGTGGGCTGCTAGGTCCTTCTCCCAAGCCCACAGCACCTGGTGTTCCCAGGTAGTCTCCCATCCAAGTACTAACCAGGCCCAACCCTGCTTAGCTTCTGAGATCTGACGGGATCAGGATTGGATGCTGCAGTGGTATGGCTGCAGGCCCATGCATAGTTTAGTGCCCATATAAAAGAGATCTTAGGCCATTATGTGGACTCTTGTGCAAATGTTTTGTGATACATTGTGGATCCTGACCTACTAAAACAGTGATTCCAGCCCTGCTTTTTCTGTGGTAGGTTTATTTGTGTCTATTCTGTTTATTTAAATAACAAGCAGGTTGTACAACCAAGAAGTGGTTGTACAAGCCTGTAATCTCAGCATTCTGGAGGCTGAGGCAAGAGGATGGAGAATTCAAGGTCAGCCTGGGCTACACACTAAGATTCTACCTCAAAAATAAAGAGATCATTATGGAAGAGAGGCAGATCCCCATAAGTAAGGCTATTGAGAATCTTAGAGTTACAGAGATCAAGGTATATGCTCAATAGTTGGACTTATTGTGTTTCTTGAGAAAAAAATAACTGTACTCTAGAGAATGGAATCATGATATTCAAAAACACAGAAGCTGGTCAGTGCCAGACTAAACAGGAAGATTGCAGCCTCTATCTTATACAGCTCCCACCACGGACATCCACTTGAGCAAGCCACTATCTTCATTGCCTTCACAGTCATTGATTTCCTTTCTTTCTTTCTCTTTCGTTCTTTCTTTCTTTCTTTCAAATTTTCTATTAGTAATTTTTTTAGTTAGTGCACAACTTAATGTGTTTCATTATGACATTTCCATACATGCATATCATTGTACATTACTCATGTTCACCCACCATTTGCCCTCTCATGACTTACCATTTTCTTTCCTTTTTTTATTTTTGGCAGTACTTGGAGGTTGAACCTAGGGCTTCACACATACTTTGCAAGTGTTCTACCACTGGCTTGCAACGCCAGTCCATTTTTTATACTTTTTGTTTTGAGTCAGGATCTCCCTAAATCATGCAGGCTACTTCTGGCCTCAAACTCGTGATCCTCCTGCCTCTGCCTCCCAAGGTACTGGGATTACAGGCGTGCATCCCTGCCTGCCCCCCCCCCCCCAACCCAATGACTTACCATTTTCTTGAAGTAATCATTTCTTGGACTTTATGATATTCAAGTTTGTTGTTGTTAGGTGCCATCAAGTTGTGTCCAACTCATAGCGACCCTTATAGGGTTTTCAATGGCTGATTGTTTCGGGATTGCCTCGGGAGTGGGTTGCCACCTCATTCTCCCGTTTTTGTGGTGCTGGGAATCGAACTCAGGACCTCAGAGACTGCAGAGTGGCGCTCTACCAACTGAGCTAAATCCCAGCCGATATTCAAGTTAATTACCGTTTTATGTTTTATTTCTCAGATTATACACTAAGCCTAAATTCTGGTTCCTAGCTAGGTCAGTAATATTGCATGCAGCAGACATGATTGGTAAACTAGGGACACAAAAAACAGAAAGTGGTGAACCAAATCTTCAGCAAGGAAAGGGAAGTAAAAAAGGGGGAAAGAAAGAAGTGATTTGGTATGAACATCAAGAACATGGCACTACTGTAAGAGACGTGAAAACATGAATGGGAGCTTCTAATTTGTATCTGAGGGAAACAGCTTTTTTATTATATCACATAACTGCACTGTGAACATTTGTACCTCCCCTCTTCATTATTGGAATTGAGAATGAAAAAATAGATTTACATTACAAGTTTACTCCATCTAGAGCTGTGGTGGCACACACCTGTAATCCCAGCACTCAAAAGCCTGAGGCAGGAGGATTAAAGCAAGTTTGAGGCCAGCTTGGTCTACATAGCAAGTTCCAGGCCAGTGTGGGCTACACAGCGATACTCTATCTCAAATAAGTAAATAAATAAATAAATAAATAAAATAAAAAGTAAAATGTTCTTAGCCAAGCATGGTAGTACTTGCCTATAATCCCACAATTTGGGAAGCTGAGGCAAGAGGATTCCAAGTTTGAGGCCATCTTGGGCTACATAGTATCACCACATCTCAGCACCCTTTTCCCCCCTCCAAAAGATTTCAAATATATATTTGCTCACCTTTTATATTAGTGAAGTAAAATTTTTAGAATGATATATATGATATATATACATATATACGTACATATATACACACACATACATATGTACACACACACACACACACACACACACACACACACACACACACACACACACACATATATATAGAGAGAGAGATCCCAGAAAGATCTCGTACCCTTATCTACAATGTAAATCAAAATGAAAATAAAGCCAGCTCTCTCTGAAGTAGTGGAACTTCACAGACACTGAATCTGCTGATACCTTGATTTTGGACTTCCCAGCCTCCAGAACTGTGAGAAATAAATGTCTGTTGTTTATAAGTCTATGTTGTTTATATGTCTGTGTGTTTTGTTCTAGCAAACCAAACAGACATAGGTAAGTTCTTTGCCCATTTTTGTTTGTTCCTTTTTTTTTTTTTTTTTTCGTACTGGGGATTGAACCCAGGGCCTCGCGCCTGCATGCTCTGCAAGTTTTGGACCACTGAGCTGCACCTCAGCCCATTTTTTTTACTTTTTTTGAGACAGGGTCTCCCTAAATTACGTAAACTGCCTCTGGTCTCGAACCTGTGATCCTCCCGCCTCCACCTCCCAAGCCGCTGGGATTACAGGCATGCGCCACCATGCCCGGCCTGTTTGTTCCTATTTTGAGATAGGGTCTCTTTAAATTGCCCAGTCAGATCTTGAACTCTTTCTTTTTACCCCCAGTACTGAGGTGCAGAACCCAGGGCCTTGCTTATGCTAGGCAAGTGCTCCATCACAGGCCCCCTAGGTCCTTTATTTTTCATTCTGAGATAGGCTTTCATTAAATTGCACAGGCTGTATCTGGCCTTGAACTAGTGATCTTCCTATCTCAGCTTCCTGAATTGCTGGGATTACAGGCATGCACTACAGTTCCTGGCTAGTTTTATTTATTATCTTCTGTCCTCAAATTCATTTTGGGGTACCCGAAGGACAATCAACACCTTATCTATTGCAACTCTCAATGATTTCAGGTGATTGTGAATTCGCCTTATTTTGCCTTTTCTTCTGATAACTGATTAAACTTCAAATTTAATATTTTTAGCCATCCATGTTCAGTATAGAACATTTAGTTTGTCAAAATTATTTAAGATAAGTTGAAAAATGACATTACCAATTAGGAACATCAGGATCTTTCATTTTGTTTGTTTTGTTTTGTCTTCAGGGAACTGACTGAAGGAAAGTGGAACTAAATGCAATCTAGTACATAAGATAATGGCAGTGGGAAAATCAGCTTGATTTCTGTGAGGTAATGAGTTTTGAGTCATCAAAAGTTAAAAGTAATAAACACTGGTTTGTAATTTGACTAGCTTGTTTTTTTTTTGTTGTTTCGTTTTTTAGATCACTGTGGAAGGCTTGCCATGAAGTCACATGCTCAGCTACAGGTTCAATGGTCAGGAATAATTTACTTCTCCAAAGTCCACTCGACCTGATTACCTTGACATGACAGAAGCACCATTTCCACCAGGTTCTCAAAAGTATCAAAGTTCCTATTTGCTCAGCACATACCTTTTTTTTTTTTCTTCCTGTCTAGACTTTATACACAGAAAAGTAATATTGGCATTGCAAAAGATCAGTCACATGACTCATACTCCCAGGTCACTGACATCTGCTCTCAGTGTCTACCTACCCCAGTCAGTAAATTCTGCAGTCTTTCTGGAGTCTTTTGAACCCACTCATTTTTCAGATGGGGAAAGGGAAATAGTTTGCCCAAAGTTTAGAGTTAAAGATGGAACCCAGTACACAGAATGGGAAAAGTTATTAGCACATATCTGATATCCAGAATATATAATCAACTCATACCACTCAATAATAGAAAAGATAAGTAACCCAATTTAAAAATAGGCAAAGGAAAACCAGGCATGGTGGTCCATGCCTCTAATCATAGCATTAGGAAGGCTGAGGCAATTAGGATCACAAGTTAGAGGCCATCGTGGTTCCAAACCAGCCTGCTATGCAGCATGACTCAGTTTCAACAATAACAACAACAACAACAACAACAAAATGCCAAGTGTAGTGGCACATGCGTAGAATCCCAGCTACTCAGGAGGCTGAGGCAAGGGAATCCCAAATTCAAGGCCTGCCTGGGCTACATAGTGGGTTCAAGGCTAGTCTGGGCAACCTAGTGAGATGCTGTCTCAAAATAAAAATTAAAAAAGGGATGGGGTTATAGCTCAGTGGTAGAGTATTTGCCTAGCATATATAAGGCCCTGGGTTCAGTTTCCAAAATAAAAAATAATAATTAAAAAAAAGGGAAAAAAGTAGGCAAAAGATTTGAATGGATAGTTCTTCAAGGAAGAGACACAAATGGCCAATAAGCACATAAAAAGATGGTCCATATTATTAGTTATTAAGAAAATGCAGATAAACCACAGTGAAATACCACTTCATATTTTCACTATGCTGGCCAGAACTTAAAAAGACAGAGAATAACAGATACTGGAAAATTCCAAGCACAATGGTTGGATCTTTTATCTGTTTACTAAAATACTCCAGCTCCTCCCTGTCTGAGAACCAGGTCTTCTACACACACCCCGCTGGCTGACTTTCATTTTTGTTTCCTTTGTTCAGCTCAGGAACTGAGACAGATTTGTTCATAAATTTACCTTAACATCTTTGTGTAAGTGTGTGTGTGTGTGTGTGTGTGTGTGTGTGTATGTGGTGGAATTCAGCATCTCACATATATTAGGCAAGTGCTCTACCTCTAAGGTATACCCCCTAATATAGTTCTTAGCCCGTTGTCTCTTCTTAATGAAAATGCATGACGTGATTCCTTTTCCACATCCCTTTTTTAGGATGTCCTTTTCCTTTGTACTCAAGACCTTTTTACTCTCTCTTCCTGCTCAAGGCTGCCAGCTATTCTATACATTACTAAATGTTTGTGCAAGTTAAGCAAAGAGGCCGTGGGTTGAGAGAGCAAGAACCTGGGATTCCATCCTAGTATTAGAGTTTGGGTGTCCTGGAGGGCTGGGGGCTCTCTAGCAAAGAAGATTGTTATTATTGCTGCAGCAGCAACCATGCTCCAGGACACTTGTTTTCAGAATGTGGTCAGAGAACCTTCCTTTTCCAACTGCCTACCCTTGTGAGACTAGATTTCAACCAAAACATATCACAACATGTTGAATCCAGCTGCATTCCATTAAGCCAGACACAAGAGTTTTGGGGAAAAAAAGAAAAGGAAAAAAAATAGGTGTTGCTCTTAGTAATTACTACTTTGGAAACTATAGCTGTGTTTTAAATAAAAGTACAATTTCTGCTGATGGGATTGTAAAGTAGTTTAACAACTTTGGAAATCAATATGGAGACACCTTAGTTCTTAGAGAACTAAGGTGTCTCCATATTGATGGAGACACTAAGAACTGTCATATGACCCAGCTATACCACTCCTGGGAATGTACCTCAAGGATGATAAGTCATCATACCACAGGGACAATTGCACTTCCATATTTAATGCAGCACTCTTCACAATTGCAAGGGTATGGAATCAACCAAGATGTCCACCAACAGATGAGTGGATTTAAAAATTGTGGTATATATACACAATGGAATACTACTCAGCAGTAAAGAAGAATAAAATTATGTCATTTGCAGCAAAATGGATGGAACTGGAAAACATCATTTTAAGTGAATTAACCCAGACTCAAAAGGAGAAATACCACATGTTCTCACTCAATATGTGGGAACTAAATCTAACTTAAAGGAAAAAATGTATACGTATTTAGATATATAAAAGTGAACAATCATACCTATCTAATAATGGAAAATACAAGTAGACTGAATAGGAGGGGGAAGGGGATCAGTGGAGTGGGATCAGACGTTGAGGAAATGGGGAAGAGGAGGGGAAACAATGTAGAGGGGTAAAGAGGGAGAGGAAAAACGTGAAATACAGAGTGCAACTGTATGACTATATGGAAAAAAGGGAAGGAAAAAATCAATGAGAATATAACCCATGATTGCATAAGAATCCCATTACACATTAATTAAAATTCCTACTTTTTTTCTTCTTTAGTCCATACTGTTCTGTAAAATATGAAAGGTGATGAACATGTAAGCAAAACTGATTTAATAGTTGAACAATGGATGTAGTAAATGACTTTTCTCTGTACTCCATGAAGATTTATAAATAAAATCTTTTAAAAATTAAAAATAAATAAAAGTATAATTTATGTGAATTATGTAACATTTTGTTGTTAACTTTAAATACATTAATAAATACTATTAAAGTTTTCATTTTAATTATAATAAATATTGATATAACTCACATAAAGAAACACCTTGAAGTCTGCAACAATTTTTAAAAGCGTAAGGGGGTGGTTTCTAAGATTTAAAAGTTTGATAACAGCCAGGCGAGGTGGCCAAAGTCTATAATCCCAATGACTTGGCAGGCAAAGGTAGGAGGATCATGAGTTAGAGGCCAGAGGCAGCCTACATAACTTAGGAAGACCCTGTCTCAAGATAAAAAATTAAAAAGGGGCTGGGGTGCAGCTCAGTGGTAGAGCACTTGTAAAGTATGTGTGAGGCGGTGGGCTCAGCCCCTCAAGTGTCAGGGGGCAGGAGGTAGATTGAGAACTGCTGCCATAGAGCTATTCTTGGCTCATATCTGTTCTTTTTGCCCTTACTAAGGGCCCTCCCCAAGACCCATTGTTTCAACTACCTGCCTTCAAGCTGGTGATCCCTGTGGGCAGCACATGAGCTTCTGTGTGCTGCTGTGTAAGGCCCTGGGGATCAGAGAAATAAGATTTCCCTTGAGAGTTTAATTGGCTAAATCTATACACAGTAGGTGTGATTAACAATAAGAGCTTGACTCTAGGATAGCTGGGATAATTGCAAATTCTACGTTCCTTTCCCTTCAGGGTTACCAAAAGTAACAAAGGACATCAGACAAAGAAAAGTGAAAGAAAAGTAATATGACACAGATTATGTGTGTGTGTATGCATTTTATTCCTCTTTCAGTTATGTTCCCCAACAGCCCTTCTGTTGACAGGCCTCTGGGGAGTCAATGTTTACAAATTTTGTTTTGGGAAGGAGGCAGATAGGATATAAGAAAAGTTCTATCCCTGAGAGTGGGATAAGGAGGAGATCAAACCTTAGGACTGGAGGAGCAGGGACTGGATCAGACCAACATCTTATCAGCACAGGTTGACAACTATCCAGAGAAAAGCTGGGGCTATGAGCCCTCATGAGGTCACCAAGCACCACCCTCCAAACACCACCTCGAGGAAAAGATAAGGAGGCACAGAAACAGCTGAGATGAGTTATCAGTTGGAATGAAATGATTTTAAGTTGGAAGAATGAGATTCTTGGATTGCTAAAATTAAATCCCATTTCCAACACTTTCTTTACCCATCTGATATGTGTTGTTGTTGTTAGGTGCCCTTGAGTTGCATCTGATTCATGACAGCCCTCATAGGGTTTTCAATGACTGAGTGCTTATCTCACCTATAATCCCAGCACTCAGGAGATTGAAGCAGGAGGATCACAAGTTTGAGGTCAGCCTGGGTTACATTGTGAGACTCCATCTTAGAAAACAAAAACAATTTCAATCTGCCAAACAATAAACAACATTTTAGTATTGCTGGAATTAGGTCAACTCAGAGTCAGGAAATTCTGGGAAGACTTTAAAAACTTCTCTTAGCTGGGCGAGGTGGCGGGCCTGTAATCCCAGCAATTTGGGAGGCGGAGGCAGGAGGATCGCAAGTTTGAGACCAGAGGCAGTCTGCGTAATTTAGCGAGACCCTGTCTTAATAAGTAAAAAAATGGGCTGAGGTGCAGCTCAGTGGTCCAGCACTTGCAGAGCATGCAGGCACGAGGCCCTGGGTTCAACCCCAGTACCACAAAAAACAAACAAACCAAAAAACCAAAAAACCTTCTTTCTCTTTAAGTCTAAACTCAAGGGTCACTACCAGTGGGTCACACGGGAGAAAGGAGATTGAACAGAAGAGATGCCAGAAGGCAATCAGACAGGATGGACAGGTCTTTTCCTCCTACAGGAAATGGTTCCTCTTTGCCACTAGGCCACCAGAAGGCAAAAGCAGAAGAGACAGAACTGACCACTTCCCACTGGCAGAGTGCATTCAAGAAAAAGAAGAGAGGGCTAGAGAGGTAAACAATCAGCTGGTCTCTTGATTTTAGAAAATCTGGCCTTCTGACAAAAAAGAAAAGAAAACTGCACTATCAGGCGGCCCAATCAGTGTCCCTGGAATGACTCATCAGATTAAAGCCTTGTTCTTGGGGCTGGGAATAAAAACAAGGATCAGGGAGGAGCCTGGAGAAACTCCTCTCCTTTTAGGCCCAACCTCACACCATCCCCCAAAGTTAAGAATTTTAAATAGGGAAAATAAGACTCAGGTTATGAAAAGAAATTGAAGCCATATGCTAAGTAAGGAGCAGAACCTGGTTTTGAATCCAGGTTTGGTTAAATGCAAAGTATAACCAGAATTTGCTGAATCATGCTGCTCCTTCTTCAACTCCCCCTACCGGCCTCCCCCAGCCCCAGCCATCAGAACCTGATTTGTTTAGTGTAGGTGATTTTTATTGCATCTGTTATCAGGGAGACTTTGGAAGCCCAAGTAGGCAAGTCTGCAGCACAGTCTGGGAATACGGCAGTAAAACCTCAGTCTTTATATTTGGCATATAAAAGAATTTATACCTGACACATGTTATAGTATAGAGTATGTTGTTGTTAGGGGGCGTTGGATCATATCTGACTCATAGTGACCCTCACAGGATTTTCAATAGCTCATTGTTTTGGGAATGGACTGCCACGTCCTTCTCCCATTTTTGCAGTGCTGGGGATCAAACCTTGGTCCTCAGAAAGTGTGGAGCAGCACTCTACCAACAGCTAAACCCCAACCATTGTAGAGAGTATGTTGTTGTTGTTGTTGGGTGCCTTCGAGTCGGTATCCTCCATAGCGACCCTCATAGGGTTTTCAATGGCAGATTGTTTCAGGATTGCCTTGGGAGTGGCTTGCCAGGTCCTTCTCCCATTTTTGTGGTGCTGGGAATTGAACTTGGGACCTCAGAGACTGCAGCGCAGCACTCTATCAACTGAGCTAAATCCCAGCCCATAGAGAGTATAGATAATGTTTATTAAGGACAGTACACACCTATAAGGAATAATTACAGGGAAAACTGAGGCATCTGGAGAAGCTTAGGTAGATCTGGAAAGGAAATTGGAAAAACTTGTGTTCCCAGGTAAATCAGCATAAGATATTTTTGTTCCCTAGGGGAAGGTAAAGAAGCCAGAGAGAGGGCCGGGCATGGTGGTGCAAGCCTGTAATCACAGCGGCTTGGGAGGCTAGAGGCAGGAGGATTGCAAGTTCGAGACCAGAGGCAGTCAGCGTAATTTAGCGAGACTCTGTCTCAAAAAGTAAAAAAAATGGGCTGGGGGTGCAGCTCAGTGATCCAGCACTTGCAAAGCATGTAAGCGCGAGGCCCTGGGTTCAATCCCCAGTACCATAAAAAAAAAAAAAAAAAAAAAAAAAAGAAGCCAGAGAGAACAGGAGAGTTGAGCAGGCTTTTAGAAGGAAAAGTACTTTGGATAAAGAGAAGATTGCCAGCCTCAGAGAAGGGAGAGGTGTGTATGTAGTCATTGGAGAGAGAAGAGCAGAACAGAGAGTGAGAAGTGGAGAGAAAAGAAGAGAGAGGAGTGGAAGAAGAGAGAGAGCCCAGATACATGTTCCCTCTAGTTGTATTCAAACCTGGCACACCTGGTGACATATCAGCCCTGGGCACTCACTTTGGGCACACAGTATGACAGGGAGCCTATGGATTTTGTTTCGTCAATGGCTTAGTGGCTTGGATATGGTGTGGGACCCATTAGAAAATGTCCTTCCAGTGTCCTCGGAGGCACATGTGGCATCATTCATCATGGCTGATGCCATTTTCAATCCCCTTTCCTCCATATTGCCCACAAATGGCAAACTAACTGCCTAACACATCTAGCAGTTTTGTGTCCTTCCCCACTGTGAAAGAGTAGGTGAAATTGCTTGTGCAGAAGGACTGCACCTAAAGCAGTTATTTATCCAGCAAATATTTGAGTATAAGGCCTGTCATCAATTACTTCTGGGTTCTGAAATCATTTCTGTGATTGATCGGATTTTCTGAAATGTGATCTGTAGTTAAATGGGTGCAGCCATTGGAGAAGAGCTGATTGAAAAGCCAGGAGACAGAGGATAAGAGAAAGATTCACAATCATTAGCCCTAAGGTAGCTAAAGCTTCTTCTTTTTTTCTTTTTTTAACTTTTTTTGTTTTTTTCTTTTTTGGTGTTTTTGAGACAGGATCTCACTGTGTAGCCCAGGCTGGCCTCGAACTCTTGTCAGTCCTCCTGCCTCAGCCTCTCAGGTGCTGGGATTAGAGGTGTGCACCATCAAGCTGGGCTTATTTAGCTGAGGTTTCTTGGGCAGTAGCTGAAGTTTCTGACTAAAGATAAGTCAGACTGTGGTGTTTATATAAAGAGACGGTGGCAACAGGGCTCTTTTTTGGGACAGGCACACATGCATGTGCTTGTGTGTGTGTGTGCATGCATACACCTGATTTCTCCCTGATTGTTTTCTGTGCTGATGGGCTCTCATCCATGGATAGATCATGCTGCTCCTGATGTTCTCAACCTTTTTCTAAGCCATTCTAATACCCTTCTTTCCAATTTCTCTGAGATACAAAGTATTCAAGTTCTCAGAATGGGCAAATGTTTGTTATACAATTATCCCTTGCACAAGGTTGGTTTATCCACTCTGGCTTAGCTATGGAGAAATGTGTTTATTTATTGATTGATTGGTTGATTGGTTTTTTTGAGACAAGGTCTCACTCTTAAGTCCAAGCTGGCCTAGAATTTGCCATGTAGACCAGGCTGGCCTCAAACTTGTGTCAAGCATCCTGCCTCAACCTCCAGAGTGCTGGGATTACAGATATGTGCCATCATGCCCGGCTTTAGCTATGGAAAAATCTAAATCACAAAACTACCACCATTTCTATTTTCTTCCAGCCTTTCATTAAGGTCATTCCAGGGAATATGAATGCAATAAAATGTAGTCTGAACGATACACCCATTCTTTAAAATTATACATAGTTTTCCAAAACATCTTTGCTTAATTTGTAGATCATTTAAGAGGCCATAGAACACAATGACAGTAAGCAGGGACCCTGACTTCACTGTCAAGATGAAATGCCTGCAATTGTACTTACTAGCTCTGTGACCTTGGAAGAGTTTGTTATTTGCTTTTATTTTTTGGCAGGTTTGGAGATTGAGCCCAAGGTCTTAGATATGCTAGGCAAGTGTTCTACCACTGAGTCACAAACCCAGCCCTTATTTTCTTTTTTATTTTGAGACAGGGTCTTGCTAAATTGCAAGGCTGCTTCTGGCTTCTAACCTGTAATCCTCCTGCCTCAACCTTCCAAGTAACTGGGATTACAAGCTTGAACCATTGGACCAGCTCAGACTGAGGCAGAATAGACAGACAGGAAAATTAAGGGAACATGGGAAGGGAAAGAGTCCTCACCACGGGATCTGGTTTAAATCTCTCGGGCTGAGAGTAAAGAATTTTAACACAACTACCGAGAAAACTGTTATAAAGCCTGTCTTCAGAGAGACATTATTTTGAAAAATATTTTGAACAAAAATGTTAAAATAGCAATAAGCTATGCTTAGGGTTAAAATGTATATGACTTTTGAGTTTAACTTTACTTCTTCCTTTGTAATACTATGCTTCTCTGATAATCTCACAAATAAGATTATGGGCCATGTGTGCAATCAACATATGCCTAGATAACTTCTTTGTGACAGTATAGTAAGAATTCCTTTGACCATTTCAACCTATGCGTTTATTTTTCTGTAGTGGGGAAGGGGCTTAAACCCAGACCCTCATGCATGTTTTGCAAGTGCTTTACTACTGAACTGCGCCCACAGCCCACTGTTTCACCTTTTATCTTGAGATAGGGGCTTGTTAAATTACATAGGCTGCCTCTGGCCTCAAATTTGCAATCCTCCTGCCTCTGCCTCTTGAGTCACTGGGGCTACAGGTATGTGCCACTGTGCCTGGTTCAACCTATGTATCTTCTTTTTCTTCTGGCAGTACTGGGGGATGTGAACCCAGAACCTCTCACATATTTTGAAAACCATTTACTACTGAGCTGAACCTCCAGCCCCTTTTTTATTTGTTATCTTGAGACAGGGTATCACTAAATTATACAGGCTGCCTCCAATTTGCGGTCCAACTTGCCTTCAATTTGCGATCCTCCTGTCTCCGCCTCCTGAGTCACTGGGATTACAGGTGTGTGCCATCACTTATGGTCAACCTATGCATCTTAATAGCACTCTTTCTTATCTGTTAGCCTGTACAATGTGCCCCCTCAACTACCTGATAGTCTCATTTTACTAAAGAGAAGTTCCTTAGATTTAAAATATACCGAGACATTTCTAGCCTATAGTTGTTACACTGTGGTGTTGGATCCTGTTAGATCTCAGAAGCTAAGCAGGGTCAAACCTGGTTAGTACTTGGATGGGAGACCACCTGGGAACACCAGGTGCTGTAGGCTTGGGAGAGGACTTGACAACCCACTCCCAAAAATCAATCCACCATTGAAAACCCTATATATAGCAGAGAAGCACTGACAATAGTGTTTCACCTGTTGTGTGTAGGGTCACTATGAGTTGGACACCGACTTGATGGTACCTAACAACAACAAGACATTTCTAATTAATCTTTTAAATCCTCTGAACAATGGAACTTCTTCCTTCAACCTATATTGGCCTATGTTTTTATTATCTTATTGGCCCTTCCCTCTTATCCCTAATCCTAAACAATGTACCTTGGAAAACCACCTTACAATTTCATTTACAAAAACGGAAATTAAGATAGAATAGGTAAACTAGTCTCCTGAAAGCAGTCTAGGGAAGAGAAATAGTGCTTTGGAACAAACGAGATTTTTTTTTTTTCCATGAAATGAAGTAATCAAGATTTCAGACACTTCTTGGACATTCTAGTAAATAGATTTCTTGAGAGTCTTTTTTTTTTTTTTTTTTTTTTTTTTTTGGTACTGGGGGTTGAACCCAGGGCCTCGCGCCTGCATGCTCTGCAAGTGCTGGACCACTGAGCTGCACCTCAGCCCATTTTTTTTTACTTTTTGAGACAGGGTCTGGCTAAATTACACAGACTGCCTCTGGTCTCGAACTTGCGATCCTCCCGCCTCCGCCTCCCGAGCCGCTGGGATTACAGGCGTGAGCCACCACGCCCGGCTTGAGAGTCATTTTTAAAGTGATTATATCTCAGCCAGGTGTGGTGGCACATGCCTGTAATCCCAGCACTTTGAAAGCAGAGGCAGGAGGATTTGGAGTTTGAGGCCACCTAGGGCTACATGGTAGGACTGTGTTTCAACAAACCAAGGTCTTGTCTTGCAGTCAGGGGGAATGCAGTCCAGCATAGTCACGAGTAGCTCCTCCTTAGGGTTCTGTACTCAGATGGGGCCAGGTCTCTGGCTCCGTGGCAGAAAAGAATTTCGGGGTAAGAGTAAAACAAAGTTAATGAGTTTATTAATTAGGGATAAGACAATACACACTTTCGATTTAAGCATGGACATCTAGAGAGAAAAAAGAGATGCTTAAGGAAAGAATCATAGTACATGTTCAAGAAATGGATGAAGGCTTCTCCAGAGAGAGAATTGCATTTGAGCAGCTCAACAATTATTGTTGGTAGGTGCTGTTGAGTCTGACTCATAGCAACCCCATGTACAACAGAAGGAAACACCCCTGGATACTGTGCCATGCCCAGCACTATGTCAGTGCTTCTCTGCTATTTGTAGAGTTTTTGATGACTGATTGTTTTGGGAGTGGGCTGCCAGGTCCTTTTCCCAAGCCTACAGCACTTGGTATTCCCAGGTGATCTCCCATGCAAGTACTAACCAGGCCCAACCCTACTTAACTTCTGAGATCTGAAGAGATCTGATACTTGTTAGGAGTCTTTGAGTTGGGTCCAACTTATAGCAACTCTATGTACGATAGGACAAAATACTCTGTGACACTGTACCATGCTTGGCATTATTGTCAGTGCTTCTCTGCTATTCGTAGGGTTCTCAATGGTTGTTTTTTTATATGTGTATATATATTCATATATATTCACATATATATGAATATACATGTAAGTATGTACATATATACCTGCAGCCGTAGCACTGTGGCGTTGGATCCCATCAGATCTCGGAAGCTAAGCAGGGTCAAACCTGGTTAGTATTTCGATGGGAGATCACCTGGGAACACCAGGTGCTGTAGGCTTAGGAGAAAGACCCAACGGTCCACTTCCCAAAACAATCAGCCATTGAAAACCCTGTGAATATCAGAGAAGCACTGGCAAAGTGTTTCTTCTTTTGTATGTAGGGTCACTATGAGTTGGACACTGACTTGATGGCATCTAATAACAACAATAACAATGTATGTATGTGTATATATATGTATGTATATATATATGAATAATCATTTGTATATATTTCATAACTTTTTTGAAGTTATGTTGCTCAAAGAATGTAATTTATATTCCAGTTCAACGTTTAAGCAACACAATGGAGCCAAGAACCCAATCGCACCTGAGGAGAGGTCCCTAAGAGGGGAGCTCCTCAGAGAAGCAGCAGTGCTGGCCTGTGTCCTCTACCCCACTGTGTTGACAAGACCTTGTTTCCAACCCCTACCCCCCAGTTATCTTATTTTTTGGTAAATTTTTAGTGCACGACTTAAGGGGTCTCATTATGACATTTCCATACATGCATTTCATTGTGCATTGCTCAGCTTCACTTTGCTGATTACCCTCTCATGACCCCGCCCATCCCCTTCCTCTACACCAATGGTTCCTCTTCTGCTTGTATGTCTTATTTGTGTGCGTATCTATCTATCTATCTATTTATCTATCTATACTTCCTGATTTTGCCTTAAGGGCAAGATATGTGATACCTCCTTTCCTTTCTACGGTTTTCCTTTCTTGCTCCCTCCCCCCCTTGTTTTTAGTTCATTATCTTTCTCTACATAAGTCTCTTCTACTTTCATGATCTATATGTTTTAATATTGAATATATGTTGAAGTCTAATATCCACATATGAGAGAAAACCTGCGATGCTTATCTTATCTTTTCGGGTCTGGCTTCTTCTTGTTGTTAGGTGCTGCTGAGTCAGTTGACTCCTAGTGACCTTTATCCGGTTTTCAATGGCTGAGTGTTTTGGGATTGCTTTGGGAGTGGATTGCCACGTCCTTCTCCTGTTTTTGCTGGGATTGGGATCAAACTGAGGGCCTCAGAGAGCACAGAGCTGTGCTCTACCAACTGAACTAAATAAACCTCAGTGCTGGGTCTGGTTTATTTTGCTTAAAATGATGACCTCTAATTCCCTCCATTTTCCAGCAAATGCCATAATTTTGTCTTTTTTTTTTTTTTTTTTTTTGTACTGGGGATTGAACCCAGGGCCTTGAGCTTGCATGCTCTGCAAGTGCTGGACCACTGAGCTGTCGGGTCCAGCCCCCCCTTTTTTTTTTTTTTTTTTTTTACTTTTTGAGACAGGATCTTGCTAAATTACAGACTGCCTCTGGTCTCAAACTTGCGATCCTCTTGCCTCCGCCTCCTGAGCCGTTGGGATTACAGGCATTTGTCACCACCCCCAGCAATTTTGTCTTTCTTTATGGCTGAATAAAACTCCTTGGTGTATATACACCACAATTACTTTATCCATCTATCTGATAATGTACACCTGGGTTGTTTCTGTAACTTGGCTATGGTGAATAATGCCACAATGAACATGGATGAGCAGGTATCTCTGTGGTATGACTTACATTCTGTTAGATATATACCCAGGAGTGGCATAGCCAGGTCATGTGGTTGTTCTATTTTTAGTTTTTTGAGGAACCACTGATTTCCACAGTGGCTGCACCAACCCGCATTCTCACCAGCAGTGTGTAAGAGTTCCTTGCCCCTCACTAGCATTTGTTGTTGTTGTTGTTTGTTTTGTTGATGGTAGTCATTTTGACTGGGGTGAGATGATATCTCAGTGTAGTTTTGACTTACGTTTCTGTTATGGCTAAGGATAAGACTTTGGGGTTTTTTTTTGAGACACAATCTCCCTATGTAGCCCTAGGTGGCCTTGAAATCCTCCTGCCTCAGCCTTTCTGAGTGCTGGGATTACAGGCATGTGCCACCACACCTGGCTGAGATATAACCACTTTAAAAATTACTCTTAAGAATCTGTCTTCTAAACTGGGCACAGTGGCGAACGCCTGTAATCCCAGTGACTCCGGAGGCAGAGGCAGGAAGATCACAAGTTCGAGACCCGCGGCAGTCTGCATAATTTAGCAAGACCCTGTCTCAAAAAAAGAAAAAAAAAAAAAAAAGGGCTGGGGGTGCAGCTCAGTGGCCCAGCACTTGCAAGCGCAAGGCCCTGGTTTCAACCTCTAGTATCGAAAAAAAAAAAAATCTGTCTTCTAGAATATCTAAGAAATGCTTGAAATTGTGATTACTTGGTTTCATGGGGAAAAAAAATCTTATTTATTCAAAGGCACTATTTGTCTTCCCTAGATTGCTTTAGGGGTACTCTGTATATGAGTAGTTGGATTTTTAGTTACACATATATTCTTTGCTAAGAGCAAGCAAGCAATGAATTACCTCAGAATCCATCTGTTCTCTGACACAGTCTCCGAGGAACCCACTGTCATACTTTTCCCCCTTCATTCCTTAGTGTCATTTAAGGAACAAGGGCAGTAAGAAATTGACAACACCTCTGGTCCACATTTTTCAAGGAGGGACACATAAGCCCGGGAGGAATATGTGACTATGTGCTGAAGGTCCCAGTGGAGCAGGGAGTAGGAGCCAGATCATGTGTCATCCCTGCTTGTACATTTCCCAAACTCTGCAGCTGCACTAGGCTGTGCTGGGAGCATACTGACCCTGAACAATCTGGTTTCCCATCTGTAAACCCACCTTATTTGAGAGGGTGGTGCCAAGGAGAAAGTGAGGCCAAGCTGAAGGAGGCCTCTGAACAAGGAAAAAGTCAGAAACTGCAGGAAGAAGTTTAGTATTTTTGCTCTAAGGCATAATCCTAGAACAAAAGTCTACATTTATGCTCCAAAGCATATACACCTAAAACAATGATTCCTAGATTTCTCTTTTTGGTGAGAGCCCCCTTCCCAGTTTTAGGTAACTTACCTTGAAGGTCTGAGCTCTGGAGAAGGGACAGGGTGGTTTTGGATGATAGAGCTGCTTCAGGAGGGAAGGCCACTCCCTCTCGGGAAAGGCAGGGGCAGAAGGCCCTGCTGCTGAGAGAGGAGACAGCCCTCAAGGACTTTCACTAGAAATGCAGTGTTCTCAAGTCACAATGCTAAAACCTACAGGGACACAGAAACAAGTAGACAAGTTAGACAAATTGAAGCCTGAGTGGTATTTGTACATAGCTAGATTGCTTCACAAGTGTTTAAAAGAAACCCTAACTCATTGTGTGTATGTCTCTGTCTTTCAACAAACCACAAGGTCATGCTATCTCAAAATGTTATTGAGTATTTACTTTCTCTAACATGAATATCAGAGCTCTATCTACATTGCATCCAGATATAAAGCTTTTTAGAAAAAAATTGAATACCTATTATCTTAATAATAATAGAAGTGAAGTGTTCAGGATCACATAAGAAAAACTACATGATATTGTTGCAGAAAAATTTAAATCAAAAGTTAAGATGTCATGTTTGCTTAAAATATAATTACTAGAACTTAACGTTCCTTGTTTAAAATTTATACCTTCCATCCTGTAAGTTACCTCCTGTCTCTTTGCTTCTTATCTGTCTCTACCCTGTAAGCCACTTCCCAATTTCTTACAACTGTTAAACTCAGTCTATTGAATGTCCTCTCCACCTTGTAAGCCACTTCCCAATTTCTTATATCATGTAGATGTTACCTGCCTATTTCCATGGTAACTAGCTTAACCCACCTAGACATGATCATGCAGGTGGTGCACATGTGGTTTCGGCTGACAACCCCCACCCTGTGAACTATATAACCCCAGGAGAACTGGGGTTTGGGGTCGGTCCTTAGAGGACTCATTTCAGTGGGCTGACCTTGCTATAGCAATACATTTTTTATTTTACCCAACTCCTGAGTCTCTCAAAGTATTTTCTGTTTTCTCACACCACTTCAATATAACTTCTTTCTTTCTATTTGGTAGGTTTTTTGAGGGTACTCGTATGCATTGTATAATGTTTAAATCAGGGTAAATATATATATATTCTCAAACATTTATCATTTCCTGATGGAGGAAACATTCAAATTTCTTTCACCTAGCTTTTTGAAATGTACCATACATTATTGCTACCTATAGTCACCCTGGTCTGGGGTTTAGCTCAGTTGGTAGAGTGCTTACTCTGTGCACTCTGAGGTCCTGGCTTCACTGCAAAAAGTTGGAGAAGGACCTGGCAGCCCAGTCCCGAAACAATCCCAAAACAATCAGCCATTGAAAACCCTATGAATGGTAGAGAAGCACTGACATAATGCTGGGCATGGCTCAGTGTCAGGGAGTGTTTTGTTCTGTTGTACATAGGGTCACTATGAGTCGGACCTGTCTTGATGGCACCTAACAACAACATAGTCACCCTATTGTAAAATTAGCACACCAGAACTTGCTCCTCTCTTAACTGTACCCATTGATCAACCCGTCCCCATAACTCCCCTAACCCATCTTTTTATATTGGATTTTATCTTTTCTCACTTTTTTTTTCTTTGAACTGGTGAGAATCAAACCCAGTGCCTTGTGCATGCCATGCAAGCACTCTACCACTAAGCTATACTCCCAGCTGGGTTTTATCTTTTTAAAGAACAGGCAACAACACTTCAGTGTGTTTATGTTTGAACTAGTAAAAATTAAGTAAGATCAAATATGCAGGACTGAGGGTATAGCTCAGTGGCTCTTGCTTAGCATGCATAAAGCCCTGGTTCTATCACTAGCACTGTAAAGGTCTTGTTTTATAAAAGGCCTTTAATGCATATTTTGTTGCTGTTGTTGTTTGGGACAAGGTCTTACTACTTAGCCCAGGCTGGACTCAAACTCACTGTGTAGCCCAGGCTGCCTTTGAGTGCTGGGATTATAGCCATGTGCCACCATACCTGGCTGTGTTTGTTTGTGTCGTCCCCACCTTTTAAAACATATATCATGCCAGGTGTGGTGGCACCACAGCTACAATCCCAGCATCTGGGAGGCTGAGGCAGGAGAGATTGCAAGTTTGAGACAGGCCTGGGCTGTATAGAGATCCTGTTTCAAAAACAAAACAAAACACAATGTATCATTAAACATGATAACATGTTATAAAATTCAGGCTAATTCTGCATCTAATTTTTGAGGCAGAATAGAAAGAAAAATTAAGGGGACACGGGGAAGGAAAAGAGCCCTTACCTTGGAATCAGGTTTAAGTCTTGTTGTCTAAGAGGCAAGAATTTCAACACAACTACCGAGTGCTGTGAGGACTGGCTGCATAGAGACATTATTTTGAGAGATATTTCAAACAAAAATATTAAAATAGCAATAAACCATGCTTAGGGACAAAATGTATGTGACCTTTGAGGTAAAACTTACTTTCGTAAACAAGATTATTGACCACGTTTATATCTTTTCTTATTTGTAAACCTTATACAGTGTACCTCCTGATAGTCTAACCATCTGATAGTCTAATTTTACTAAAGAGAAATTCCTTAGGCAAGTGCTCTATCACTGAGCTGGACTTGTGCGTGTGTGTGTGTGTGTGTGTGTGTGTGTGTGTGTGTGTGTGTGTGTAGTACTAGGGGGTTGAACCCAGGGCCGTACACATGCTAGACAAGTGCTCTACCACTGAGTACAGTGCATTTTTTATTTTTTATTTTGAGACAAGGTGTCATTAAATTATGTGGGCTGCCTCTGGCCTCAAAATTACAATCATCCTGCCTCTGGTCCTGAGTCTCTGGGATTACAGAGGTGTGCCACCATGCCCTGGCTGATAAATTCCTTAGAGAGAAATCATATCAAAACATTTCTACTTAGTCTTTTAGATACTCTAAATGATGGAAGGGGGCTGGGAGTTAGCTCAGTTGGTAGGGCGCCTCTCTGCAGTCTCTGAGGTCCCAAGTTCGATTCCCAACACCACAAAAAACGGGAGAAGGATGTAGCAACCCACTCTCAAGGCAATCCCGAAACAATCAGCCATTAAAAACCCTATAAGGGTTGCTATGAGTCAGATACGACTCAACGGCACCTAACAACAACAACAAACGATGGAAAATATTCCTTTGACCTATTTTAGTCCATGGTTTTATCTTTTTTGGCACTTCCCTCTCATCCCTAAACCAAAACAACATACCTTGGAGAACTACCTCACAATTTCATTTACAAATGGGGAAATTCTAGAGCCAGCACGGTGGCACACACCTGTAATCCCAGCAGCTTGGGAGGCGTAGACAGGAGGATTGCAAGTTCAAGACCAAAAGCAGTCTGTGTAATTTAGCAAGATTCTGTCTCAAAAAAAAGTAAAAAAAAAAAAGGGGGGGTGCCTGAGGGTGCAGCTCAGTGGTCCAGCACTTGCAAAGCATGCAAGTACAAGGCCCTGGGTTCAACCCTCAGTACCGCCAAAAAAAAAAAAAAAAAAAAAAAAGGCTTGGGGAGGGGAATTCTTTAAGATAGGAAGAATAGGTAAAACATTGTCTTGTTTAAACTTTGAGCTGGGATGTAAATTATGTCCTTTGAGCAATATAACTTCAAAAGTCACAAAACCATTCATACAGCTACTCAAATGCTCTTCTTTCTCATGAGAAGCCTACATCCATGTCTTGGATGTGTACTATGATTTCTTTTCTTAAGCTCTCCGCTGTCTTGAGAAGCCTGTGTACATGGCTTGCATGTGTACTATTATTCTTCTCTTAAGCATCTCTTTTTCTCTCTGTGAGTGACCATGCTTAAATCTAAAACGTGTACTGTCTCTTATCCCTGATTAATAGACCCACTGACTTTGCTTCACTCTGACTCAGCCTGAAATTCTTTTCTGCAGTAGAGCTAAGGACCTGACCCCACCTGAGTAGAGGTCCCTGAGGAGAAGAACTTCTCAGGCTGTAGGTAGCATTGCTAGGCTGGGTCCCCCACTGCCACCGACAGTTTAAAAATTTTCTAAATTATTAATCTGTATCATATTTTTATGAGGAAGGAGTTGTGATTCTCTTTCAGTAGAAAAGAAAACTGAAACACAGAGAGGTTGAACTATGTGCCCAAGGCTTGTAATTAGTACTCCTTGCTTGCACAACCCATTATAATCAGCCATTCTGCCTGCTGACCACTCCACTGAAATTAATTTTCAATATTTTCCTCATTGCCAAATCCAACAATCAGTATTCAGTCCTATCTTACTCCACCTTTTAGCAGCATGTGACACAATGGAGCACTTCTTTTTAAAAACACCTTGTTTTCTATTCCAGTACTTGGGAGACTAGGGCAAGGGGATCAAGAGTTTGAGGCCAGCCTGGACGACATAGCGAGAACTTGTCTCAAAAAACAAAACAAAACAGAATAATTAACTATTTATGGTTCTTTGAAATCACTTATCAATAACTTTGAGTTATGTGGTCACTGGCTGCCCTGAATGATGATGAGACCCAGTATAAAGAGAGAATATAGCCCCTCCCAACTCATTTGTCATTCACATTAGGGGACATCAAGTAACACCCAGACCACAGTGAGCTGGGACCATACAGCACATCATGTGGACACATTTTGTTTTTCCAAACACACAGGGCTGAAAAAGCAGTGTGGGACACTGCAGCCACTCAAGTGGAACACAAAATTTAGTGATTTACATTACAGAGTTTCTGTGGCTTATCATTTCCCCTTGAAAATTATCATCTGTTGAAAAATTGAAATAAAAACTAAACTCAAGAACAAATTCTTATTGTGGTGATAGTTGAGCAACTCTGTATATATGTTAAAAATTATTGAAATTGTGTGCTTAAAATGGGTGAGTTTTATGGGCTGTTAAATCACACCTCAAAAACTGTTTAAAATACTGAATTTTTTTTTTCTTTTCAATGCTGGCAGTGGAGCCCTAGGCCTCATGCATATGAGGCAAGCCTTTTACCACTGAGCTACCTCCCTAGCCCCAATATTGGAAATGTAAAGTAAAGGTTGAGCTCAAAGTAGTACTCAGTGTTGAGTTTTCAAATTATTGAAGTGTTACCAGAGTTTTAGGGCAAAGCCCCAGCTCCGTGAGTCCCAACAGACTCCTGTTCCCAGCAGTCCAATTAAAGAGACAAGTAATGGTGAGAAGTAGAGAAAGGAAATCTAATCAATGTGCACATTGGGAACAGGAATGGATAAAGAGGTGCGGTGACCCTAAATTCATCTTTTGAGATCTGATGTGAGCTTTAGGTTTCAGTAAAAGAAGAATTGGGGGCAGGGCCAGAGGAAGGAGCAGTCGGGGTCAGAATGCAGTCTAGCTGACCCACCCCATCTCAGTTTTGATTCTGCGGGTAGTCCCGGCAGTTGTTACTGCTGTCATTGCTGAAGTGGTAGTTTCAGTTCATTATCAAAAAAATGTTTATGCCTAGGCAAGGTGGCCACACCTGTAATCCCAGCACCTCAGGAGGCAGAGGCAGGAGGATAACAAGTTCGAGGCCAGAAGCAACCTGTGTAATTTAGTGAGATCCTTCCTCAAGATTAAAAAAAAAATTAGAAAGGGGATGGGAGTGCAGCTCAATGGTAGAGTGCTTACAAAGTATGCACCAGGCCCTGGGTTCAACCCCCGAGTACCTTAAATTAAAAACAAAAAGAAGTTTATGGATCAATGGATCAATGTTCCACAAATCCAAAGTAAGTTTAGGACAAAGGCTGGAGACCTTCAGATGCCTCTAGGGTCTGGAACAGAACACTTGTGGGTCCAAGTGAGGAGTCAATGCTTTTTAGCAAAAGCAGTTTATAACTGCCTGTTATAAAAGCAGCCTACAAGGGCACAGCTTTAATAAAAGGAAAATCCACTGGAAAAGAATTAGGTCACTCATTACCTGTTTCTAGTACTACTTAATACAAACCCAAAGTGGAACTGCAGCATTTCCCAGGATTGCTAGAGTTTGCATAATGCTCCAGAAAATTCCTAACTTGCAACACTCCTTGGCCAGCAGCTGCCCTGTTCTTCCTGGAAAAGCTCAGCTCAGGTGTTGTATACATACTTCTTCACCTGTCGATTGGCTCGTGTGCTTTATGGCTGGGAGAGTAAAAATTTTTAGTGCGGAAGTAGGCAGACAGCTAGAAGATGGGAGTAGTAAATTTTGCTGACAGGGAAAAAGACCGACTCAGAACTTACATGTAAATCATTCTGTGAGTTAGTCATAGTTCTCGCCAAAAACCACTGTGTATCTGGAGTGTGACTCTGACTGAGCAGCAATTAGAACGCTCAGCTGGCCTCATTTCCATGGACTTTGAAAATCCTCAGGTGGGAGGGAGTGTTCCTAGGTGGGTCATGCTGACTCATGGTCTCTTCCCGGACCTTATTTTGTAATACTTATTCACGACAGTCAGCAGTTGCTGAATATTCCAGGCTTATGCCAGTGTTACTATACTTCTTGCTTATTGCCACGCTGAAGTGCTTTAAACACACAGTGGTAGTAGGCAAACTCCAAATAGACTTGGACTTGGGCTCCAGGTCTCCAGGCCAAATGTGTCCTTTCCCAGATGATCAAGAACTTGTGCAAGTCCCACCTCCTTGACATGACTTACAAGACTGTCCTCTCCCCTCCCTGTGGCACATCTGGAATATACCTTCCAGTGTGACTGTGGGCTGCGCCTTCCTGGAGTCCCTGCTCGGAGACACTCTCCTGACTTCATGCCCTGGCGCTGCACTTAGCAACAGTGTGTGGGAGGGACGATCCTGTGTCCACCCGGTATAATGGGACAGTACACTCTGGGTGGCTGTTTGGCTGTAGATGGTTAGTAAAAATATCTTTTCTGGCTGTTCTAGTTTAATAATAACATCACTTTCCTCTGAATGGAGTGGACCTCATAATTTAGTACTCAATTGTAAAGTCTCACTATTTCATGTGGTATTTGTTTTATTTCCTCCATTAGCCTACAACCTCCCCCAGGAGAAGAAAAAGGCTTTAATCCTTTTTGGGGTCCCCTGATAAAATCTACCGTATTTACAGAGTGAGATTATATAGGTTTTGAATATGTTGCCATTGAGTTTGTTGACACCATGGTTTTCAGTTCCATTGTCATTGTTATTAGGTGGTGTTGAGTTGGGTCTGACTGATTCATAGCAACTCTCACAGAGTTTTTATTGGCTGATTGTTTCAGGGCTGCTTTGGGAGTGGACTGCCATGTCCTTCTCCCATTTTTTTTGGTGCTGGGGATCAAATCCAGGTCCTCAGAGAGTGTGGAGCAGCACTCTACCAACTGATCTAAACCCCAACCCCTTCAGTTCCATTAGGTTACAGAAGTAGGATCAGACTAGATAACTAGGATATAAGGGCATTGAGAGTCGGCTGTTGGACCAGAGTGACTGTGGTTGTCTCCTTGCATCAGAAGAATTCATTTAATTCATCAATCAAAACAGATAGCTTTATTTATAGTTTGATATATGAAATTTCCATTACTCATCTCATATTGCTGATAGCTTTGCTTCCCTCAATAGCCATATTGGTACTGTCTGCAGGACTGTTAGATTCTACTTGCTGTTGTTGTTGTTGTTCTTTTTTTTTTTTTTTTTTTTTTTTTTGTAGCTTAGGTTGGCTGTGAACTCACAATCCTCCTGCCTCAGCTTCCTGAGTGCTGGGATTACAGGGGTGAGTCACCATGCCAGGTCCTAGATTCTGTGTCACTTCCATTTGTCCTTCCTCTCCATTCTTACCTGCCATGTTTTAGTTAGGCTTCCATAGGTTTTTTGTTTTGTTTTGTTTTGTTTTTGCAGTACTTTGGGAGTTGAACCTAGGGCCTTGCACATACTTTGCAAGTGCTCTACCATGAGTCTGCACCCCTATCCCATTTACTTATTTTTTATTTTGACTCAGTCTTACTATTTTATGCAGGTCTCAAACCCATGATTCTCCTGCCTCAGCCTCCTGAGCAGCTGGGATTACTTCCACCATTTGCCCCCTTGAAGCAGAATAGAAAGACGGAAATTTAGGGGACGTGGAAAGGTAAAGAGCTTTCAGTCGAGGATCTGGCTTGAATCTCCCCAGCTGAGAATCAAGAACTTTGACACAACTACTAAGAAGACATCTGTGAGGACTGCCTGCACAGAGACATTATTCTTGAGAGACATTTTAAATAATGAAAATGTTATAATAGTAATAAGCCATGCCTGGCGTCAAAATGTATGTAACCCTTGAGTTTTGCCTTCCTCTCTGTAATTCTGTGCTTCTTTGAGACTTCTTTGAGTCCCTCAGGACTCTTTTCTTAAACCTATCAATGTATAATCTCATTTTACTAAAGGGAAGTTCCTCCAATAGAAAAACCTAAACAATGGAACTTCTTCTTTTGATCTTATTGGCACCTCCCTAGTCTTTGACAGGGGCCTTTCTAGGCTCATGTCACACCTGGGTGCCACCCAGGACTGACATTGCACAAGGCGTGCCCTACGTTAAAAATAAAACTTGAGGGAACATGTGGGCTGTTCTCTGTTTTGGCTTCTTCTTTACCCTCTTGGTAACTCCATCTTTCTCTCTGAGTGCCCATATGTATTCTAAGGCGTGTACTTAAAAAACTGTAACTTAGTTTTACTCTCATTGGCTTATCCTGAAATTCTTTTCTGCGACAAAGCCAAGGACCTAGCTTAACCTGAGTGGAGGGCCCAGGTAGGGGACCTTCTCAGGTTAGGTGGTCACACTGAGCTATACCTCTCTGCTGCGCAGCCAGTGACATCCTCACATCCTGCCCCAAGTTAGAATTCAAGGGTCTGTGCTCTTTCAGGCTTCTGGGCCTTTTAATATTCTGTTTCCTTGTCCTGGAGTGCCCTTCGCGTTCATTCCCCCCCCCCCCCTTTTCTTGAGACAGGTCTTGCTATGTAGCGTCAGCTGGCCTGGAACTCACTGTGTAGGCCAGGCTGGCCTCCAACTTGCAGTGATCTGCCTCAGCCTTCCAAGTGCTTCATTTCCTTTTCTATTAGTACAGCACAGTGTTTGGGTCAGACACCATTTAAAGCCTGACTCCTTTCCTTGCTAGCTAGGATGGTTGGTGAGTTACTTAACCTCTTGTGCTTCATTTTCTTCTATGTAAAATGGTGGTAACAACCACCACCTACAAGGGCTCCATGTAAACTCCTTAGTAAAATGCCTGACACAGGGCAAAGGCCCAATAAATGTCAGCCACTGCTGCCATTCAAAATTCAAGTGACATTTTAAATATACTTATTTTCTTTCTTCTTTCTTTCTTCCTCCCTCCCTCCCTCCCTCCCTCCCTCCCTCCCTTCCTTCCTTCTTTTCTTTCTTTTGGTACTAGGGATCAAATCCAGGGCTTTGTGTGTGCTAGGCAAATCCTTTTGTCCTCCAAGTAGTATTTTAAATCATTGCTTTCTTGCTTTTTTTGGGGGGTGGGGGGTAGGGAGTAACTGGCTGTTGAACCCAGGGCTTTGTGCGTGCTCTGCGAGTGCTCTGTCACTGAGCCACACCTCCAGTCTCTTTTAAAAAATTTTTATTTTGAGACAGAGTCTCAATAAATTGTGCAGCCTGCTTCTGGACTCAAATTTGCAATCCTCCTGCCTCAGCCTCCTTAGTGCTGGAATTGCAGGTGTGTGCCGCCATGCCATGACTGGCAGTATGTGTATTTCTTAAGGGCTGCTGCTTTTGTTTTTGTTTTGGGGTATTGTTGTTGTTGAGGGGTTGGTTTTGTTTTTGTTTTGAGACAGGGTCTCTCTGTATAGCCCAATCTGGGCTGGAACACTCCATGTAGACCAGGCTGGCCTCAAATTTGAATTGATCCTCCTGACCAAGTGCCGGGATACAGGCTTGTGCCACCACCCCTAGCTTAAGGGTTGCTGCTTAAATCATCCTCTAATCCCACTCTTACATACCTAAGCACAGGGTTTGGCACTTCCTCAAAGTCCAATAAATATTGATAAAGAATAGGGCTGGGGGTGTGGCTTAGTGGTAGAACACTTGCCTAGCATGCGTGAGGCTCTGGGTTTTATTCCCAGCAGCACACATACACACATGAAAAGTAGTACATCACCTGAGGGTCAAAATAAAACTAAAAACTGGGCACAGTGGTGCATGCTTGTATTCTTAGCACTTGGGAGGCTGAGGTAGGAGGATGGCTCCAAGTTCAAGGCCAGTTTGTTCTACATCAGGAGTTCTATGCCAGCCAGGGTTATACAATGAGAGGGAGAGGGAGAGGGAGAGGAAGAGGGAAAGGGAGAGGGAGAGGGAAAGGGAGAGGGAGAGCGAGAGGGAGAGGGGAAGGTTATGATATCATGTGACTCACGTGAAAGTGAAGGAATCATATGTGGGTTCTCAAAAAAGTTTCAGTCTCTGGCAAGCACAGGTCTAGGAGATGTGTCAGGGGAAGTGATTAAAAACGTCTGGGGATTATTTCAGAAAAACAAGATGACTGTGATTGAAAGGTACCAGGCCCTGGAATATTTTTTCTGATGAATATTTGATAGGGGTCTGGTTTTTGCTTCTTGAAGAGAAAATAGAGCTAGACAAAATCCAGAGAATGACACTAAAAATGATCAAGGGCAGAGAATTATGTATGATGGTAAAAATAAAAAATATTCAGTTTGGGAAAAGAGAGTTAATTTTAAACTAATGAAGAATACCATGGATTATTTTCTCAAATCTTAAAAAAAAAAAAAAAAGAAGAAGAAGAAAAAGGCAACATTCTTTGAAGCTTGATGGTCCTTCCAACAAAAATAAGATGAAAAACTCTTTTATGTAATGTGCAGAAAATATAGAACTCACTGACCCAAGAGTCTGTGACTTCAGAAAATATAAATACTGCAAGCAGAACTAGACAATGCAGGTGTCCAAGTCCCTCAAAGAAGTGCAAATCATTTGTGAATAAATTAGAATAAGGTGTCTGTTTACTCATGTTTCCATATACAGCTACTTAGAATTTTACATCTGTAAAACTTGGTGGCAGTGGGAGTGGGGGAACGCTAATACCTTTGGCCCAGTGTGGTCACACATTCCTACAATCCCAGCAGCCTGGGCTACATGGCAAGTTCCAGGCCTCCAGGCCAACTGAAGCTACATAGTGAGTCCTTGTTTCAAAATAAAAAGATAAAATAAAATAAAATACCCAAGCATTATTGAAATAAATGGTGCTTGTGAGTGGAATTTAAAAAGAAAAGCTGGGCACTGAGTAGATGACTGTGATGTCAGCACTGGGTAGGCTGAGGGAGGAGGAGAGTGAGTTCCTGTCTCAAATAAGATAAAGAAAACCAAACATCTTGCCGTGTGGATTCATCTCTTTCAAAATGCTTTTGAATTGTATACATAAGTGGCCTCATCAGCTAAACTTCTAGGCTAAATAATGAATAGATGGCCTTAGTGCTGTTTACCAGAAGCATGTGATTTATTTTTCTTCTCTATATTTAAATCTCTTTATAATATCTTATAAGAAGTTACCTGGTTCAAACAACAACACAAAAATGCCTGTAATTCCAGCCCTCAGAAGGCTGAGGCAGGAGGATCATGAGTCCAGTAAGGCCCTGTCTCAAAACACAAATGCTTGCCTAGCATGCACAAGGCCCTGGGTTCAATTAAAAAAAAAAAAAAAAAAAGACAAAAACTAGAGAGAGAACAAGAACCACAGAAAAGTTGGCATTAATGTACAGGATTTTCTCCCTGCCCAGGATATTTAATTTTATTTTGTTTAGTGGAAATAAAAGAACAAATTAACTTAATAATTTTTATTGATAAAGTATCATTTACTACATTTTATAATTTAGAAATGTTGAACAAGTTTGTTGTTTCGTTCTTGCTTTTTTTTTTTTTTTGAGAGGGTCTGGCTATGTAGCCCAGCCTGGCTGCAAACTCACAGTGATCCCCCTGCCACAGCCTCCTGAGTGCTGGGATTACAGGCATACTCCTCCATGCCTGGCTGAAATGTTGAACAGGTTTTGTTTTTGAGACTCACTCTATGTAGCTCAGGCTGGCTTCAAACTTGTGATCCTCCTGCTTGAGACTCTGGAGTAGCTGAGATTACAGAAGTACACCACCATGCCTGGCCATGGACATCTATTTAAGGAATAATATTTTGGGCTGGAGGAAGCAGCACATAGCTGTAATCCTAGCACTGGGGAGGCTGAGGCGGGAGGATCGTGAGTTCCAGGCCAGTCTGGGATATGTAGTGAGATCCTATCACAAAGAAAAAAATCAGAACATTTTTTTTTGGCTGGAGGTATAGCTCAGTGGCAGAATGCTTGCTTAGTATGCATAAGACCCTGGGTTTAATCTGTAACACCCCCCCCCACATGTACACACAAAGTAATAAAAAGAAAAAAAGGAAGGAAAGAAGGAAAGAAGGAAAGAAGGAAGAAAGGAAGGAAGGAAGGAAGGAAAGACAGTGGGAAGGAAAGAAAAATAAAAAGTAAAAAAGAATATTATTTTGAGGGGTTCTTAGTCTGGGAGAAGGACCTGGCAGCCCACTCCCAAATAAGCCCCCAAACAATCAGCCATTGAAAGCCCTATGAATAGCAGAGAAACACTGACAATAGTGCTGGTCATGGCACAGTGTCAGGGAGTGTTTTGTTCTGTTGTACATAGGGTCGCTATGAATTGGACCTGACTCAAGGGCACCTAACAGAAACAACAAATAGTATGGGAAGCTGACTTTCTCAATTACATCCTAATCGTAAGCTTAAGGGAGTTGTAAAATGACAATCTTGAATCTTTCTCTCTCTCTTTTCCATTCTTTCTCCTTGTTTGTTTGTTTGTTTGTTTCTTTCTTTTTTCTTTCTTGTTATTTGGTGGGTGAACCCAGGGCTTTGTGCACACTTAGCAAGTGCTCTACCACTGGGCTGCACCTCTAGCCCCTCCTTTTTTTTTTAAATCTTAAGACAAAGTCTTGCTATATTGAGTAAACTGACTTTGGCCCCGAGCTTGTGATTCCGGCTTCAGCCTCTTGAGTTGCTGGGATTACAGATGTTTTTTCTACTGTTTTGAAATACTTTTTTTCACATACTAAATTTCCATATATGGAAAACCTGAAGGTTATATACAGAAGTGAATCTGAAACCAGTGGAAGGAGGAAGTACATGGCAGGAGAATTGAGATTGGATCCTTGATTTGTCTACCCAGAGGAATTTCCAGCAGAGGAAAGCATGGGGACTTTCTAAGTGTGCACTGTACTTTTTAGCATTAAGCAGATAAGCTGGTAAATAGATACTCCACAGCCTAATAATATTCATTTAATAATCCATTATGTCAAGCTGGGCCTGGTGGCACATGCTGTAATCACAGCAACAGGGAGGCTGAGGCTGAGGGGTCACTGCAGGTTCTAGGACAGTTTGGTCTACATAGTGAGTGGCAGGCCAGCCAAGAATGCATAGTGAGACTCTAACTCAATTTTTTTTCAACATCATTTCACATTTTTCTTTCTAAAATCTATCACATGGTATTACCTTCATCAGTACAGAAGATTAAGGTAAACCTATACAGAGTGAGAATCAGCTACATATTAAGGATGGGCCTATACCAAGGAAGCAGAGCTGCTACAAATGTAATTTTAAGATTCTAGAATATCACCAGGCATGGTGGTACATGCCTGTAATCCCAACAACTCAGGAGACAGAGGCAGGAAGATGGCAAGTTCAAGGCCAGAGGCAGCCTGTGCAATTTAGCAAGTGCAGCTCAGTGGTAGAACATTTGCAAATTATATGCGATGCCCTGAGTTGAGCCCCTCAGTACTACAAAAAAGATTCTTTAGAATTTCATTTCCCCTCTTCAATTTATTCTTCATATTGCAGTCAGAGGATACATTTTTTTTCCCCCAACAAACAAATCTGTTTACTCACTCTAGCCTTCGCTCAATGGTGGACATCTGCTAATTTGCTTGTTTTCTTCATAAATGGCACTCTGAGCTTTTTTTTTTTTTATTTACCATGTTTTTTTCTCCCTTTATTAGTAAATGATCGTGGGGTACAGCGTAATACAGCATTGTTTTTTTCCATTATGAATCTATTACATCACTTCTGGCTATACTTTCATCAACCCACAAGGTTATGGAGTCTTATGGCTAATATGTAGTAAAACTCAAATGCACATTTGAATTTCATTCCCCTATTTTTCTGATGTACTCATGAAGTTGCGTTGTTCACATTCAGATTATCCTCTCCCCCTTATTCCTCTGCATTGATTCTCCTCCCAATCCCACATTCTGCAATCTTCGCTTCCCTCTGCTAGTTCCCTTCCTCCTTTCTACTCTAATTGTCTCTTCTTTGCTAAGTTTAATTGTGCATTTTTACTATATTAACTCATGTACAGGATTTTTCTTCCTTTAAGATTCAGCTCCCAAGCCGGGCGCAGTGGCGCATGCCTGTAATCCCAGTGGCTTGGGAGGCGGAGGCAGGAGGATGGCAAATTCGAGACCAGAGGCAGTTTGTGTAATTTAGCGAGACCCTGTCTCAAAAAGTAAAAAAATGGGCTGGGGGTACAGCTCAGTGGTCCAGCACTTGCAAAGCATGCAAGTGCAAGGCCCTGGGTTCAACCCCAGAACCACAAAAAAAAAAAAAAAAAAAAAAAAAAGATTCAGCTCCCACATATGAGTGAGAACATATGGTATTTCTCTTTTTGAGCTTGTGTTCATTTGCTTAAGATAACGTTCTCCAGTTCCATCCATTTTGCTGCAAATGACATTCATTTTTTATTGTTGAGTAGTATTCCATTGTGTATATGTACCATAATTTTTTTATCCATTCTTCTGTTGATGGGCACCTTGATTGGTTGTATATCCTTGCTATTATGAAAAGTTCTGCCTTGAATATGGAGATGCAGGTGTCTCTGGTACGCTGACTCACCTCCCTTTGGGTCTGAGCTTGCTTTACTTTTATTCCAAGTAGCTTATGTGTAGTTAACTCCACCCTCATCCCCTTAGAACTCACATGACTTATCCCGAGCTCATCATCCTATAATCACTGCTAAAGTCACTCTAGTAGTTTGTAGCAATGTGGTCCCCAATGAATGACACTTTCCAGTATTCATACCCTTTGACTGTGGTCTGGCACTGTGACTGCTTTAGCCAATAGAAAGGAGTAGGTAACATGCTATGCCAGCTCCATGCCAAAGCCTTAAGAAACAGTAATGGAGCTGAGTGTGGTGGTGCACACCTGTAATCCCAACACTTGGGAAGCTGAGACAAGAGGATTGCAGTGAATTTGAGGCCAGCCTGGTCTATATAGCAAGACCCTATCTCACAAAACTGAAAATGAATAAATAAATAAATAAAAAGGACTAGTTGTTTCTGCTTTTGTGCTCTTGGAAGGTGTGAATCAACATACAAAAGTCTGATTATCCTGCTGGAAATACCAAATGGAGAAACTACATGAGAGAATCTGAGCGATGTAGCTTATGTGCCAGCTGAATTTAGCCACATGAGTGACCACTGACGAGGCCAGCAGATGACTAGCCAGCTGAGCTCAAATTACAGAATTATGAGCAAACAGAATGGTTCCTCTCATACACTTCAAGCTTGTTTTCAGCCATTATGTTTTGGGGTAGTTTTTTGTGTAGCACTAAAGCCATCTCTAGAAAATGCCTCTAACACTCCTAGTCTAGGTCAGTATCAACATTAGACATTATCACAGTACTGTATACATTTCCTTTAGACTACTTATCACAGTCTATGACTATACATATAACTCAAGAATAACTTTCTTAAACCTCGTATGTACAAGGCCCTGGGTTTTACCCTGAGCACTGCAAAATACGCAAAGGTCTTGTTTCTTTTCCTTTACCTTTTGTTTTTGCAGTACTTAGAGGTTGAACTCAGGCACTCACACACACTTTTAAAGGACTCCACCCCTGGGCTGCACCTCCAACCCATTTTTTAATTTTTTATTTTGAGTCAAGGGTCTCACTAAGTTATGCAGGCTGCCTCTGGCCTTTAACTCACGCTCTTCCTGCCTCTTCATCTCAACTTGCTGGGATTAAAGGTGTGAGCCAGCAGGCTCGGCTCTTTTTTTCATTTTTTAACATGTCCCATGCCAGTCAAGATGACTACAATCCCAGCACTGTGGAGAATGGGGAGTTTGAGTCCAGCGTGAACTGCACAGGGAGATCTTAGCTCAAAAACAAAAACACCAAAACAACAAAAGAAAAACATTCCATTTCAGAGTTCCTGTGATGAGTTCAAGAACTCTAGGAGTATTTTACCCAATCCAAATGCATCAGTCTTTGTCATTGTGGTTAAAAAGTGAGGTTTGTCCCCCAAGTATCCAATTCTCTGCTTCCCCATTCCTTCTTGACCTGCTGCGGATCCCCCTAAATGTAGGTGCAGTCACAGAAGCTTAGCACAGTAAAGGTCTCTTGGCACTTCATTCAACTCCCTGTTCTTGGTTCTATTCTCAAGCTTTAGGCACTGTTACTAGGAAAACTAGATTTTCATGGTTTACAGTGTTCAGATTTACACAGCAGGTTCTTTTAAACTACACCTAGGGGAATAAATAAGTGACTAACTGGCAAAGTACAGAGACTTCCGATTCCAAATGATTTTGCTGGTGAGTCATTAAGTTAAAAAAGGAAATCTGTATTGGTAATAAATTTTGTAGAAGTACACTATGTTCTTTTAAAAATTGATTGTTTCTAGGTGGCTATTTCAACTAACATGATCAAAAGAACAGATTTCTGTTGTAATATATAATATTTTCTGAAAGTCTTTTCCTAGATTTTTGTTTGTTTTTAAAGTTGACACAGGAGATTTATCATTGGAGGGTACTTCCAAAAGACCAAAACTTTCAACAGAATTATTCTGTGTTATATTGTTTAACATTGTAGACCATACACATTTGTCAGATTGGAGAATTTTGGTTGCTGTGCTTTTGGGGAGTGACATGGTAGAGACCTAAGTATCATGGAGTTCAGAATTTACCCTACCTGCTGTCCCAGGCTTCAGCCCAAGTGCAAGAAGGTAAAGCCATCTTCTCCCTCAGGTTCGCCTCTCCTCTCCTCTCCCACCAACCCAATCTTGTCACAAAGATCTGCATATCCACCTTCTCCACTCTGTCACTCCTCCTTTCCTGTTTACATGGCTTAGTTCAGCAGCCTGTTCATTTGGCCTTTGGACTTTTGCTGTGGTCTTAGGAGGGATTTTCTTGCCTTTAGTCTCAGTCTTGCTCCACCTACTTCCAAATCCTTCTTCCACCACACTACTACAGTGGTTGGTTTTTCCCTTTCTGAAAACCCTTCAGTGACTTCCCAAACCCTACAGCAGAGGTCCTTAACCTATGCTCCACAGACATTTAGCAGATACGTGGACAAAGGGCCAGGAGCCCTCTGAAGTCATGCAGACAAATGACAGGAATATGTCCATTTCTTGGGAGGGGATCTGTAGGTTTCACCATATTCTTCAAAAGGTCTGTGGCTCATAAAGAGGGAGGAACCATCAGCCTATAGGAGAAGAACACATTTCTCTATAGATAATCTGAGTATTGAAAGGGTTGAGGTGAAAAGATGCCCTAAGCACCACAAGCAAAAGGTATGAGTTGCTTTTCTGTGCAGAACAAAATACAAGCCTTAGCAGCATGCTCCCTATTGGAGAGCCCAGCTTTCCTCACTTCTAAGTTCCCATGGTGGCATCCCAGGTCAGTGCTATCCCCTGACCACCATTCTTTGAGAAATGCCCTCTCAGTCGCTCTCCAGTTATTCTGAGAGGCTCATTGCTGTTCCACCTGCATGACAGCCTGCAGGAGCAAACTACGAATTAACTTTCTCAGAAAAGGAATGTACCCTGCCAGGGAGAGATTTACTTCCACACCTCTTTTCAGATTGGTATTGGGATCGTGTGTACACAGCAGCAGCACATTTTGAAGCATCCACAGTGGGTCCAGGTAGAACCCAAGAACAATCTGAGGTGGCCTTTGAATCTGACTTTCCCAAGTCAGATAGGGCTTCAAGCTTATTCAAAGCTTTATCCCTCACATGACATATGAGGCCATTCTTGGTGTGGCTGCTGCCTAGCTTTCCAGCCCTATCTCTGTCATATGCCCTATGTACCCCAGCATAGCAAAATATTAGAATTTCCCTGAAACAGCCCTGCACTTTCATGACTCTTTGCCTTTAACATAACCATAACACCAATAACAATAATAATTTAAAATTCCAACCCAAATTCTATGAGGCAGATGATATTATCCCCAATTTATAAATGAGGAAACAAAGGATAATAGAATTAATTAATTAATCAATTTCCCCAAATCTAACAAAGGAAATAAGTGTGACTTGGAATTGCATCTGTCTTTTTCCTTTGGTAAAGGATACTTCTTACAGTGTCGGTTCACATTACTTCTTCGTAAAGCCTCCTCCGACTTCTCTGGGTAGTTAAGCATCCCTTCCTCTATTTTTCCACAACATTTTTCAAACTTTTTTTTTTTTTTTTTTTTGGCACTGGAAGTTGAATCCAGGGCCTTGAGCATTCTAGGCAAGAACTCTACCACTGAGCTTCACCCTCAGCTCTTTTTATTTTTTATTTTGAGACAGGGTCTCAATAAGTTGCACGGGCTGCTTCTGGCCTCAAACTCATGATCTTGCTTCAGTTTTGTGAATTGCTGAGATTACACACATGAGCTATGTGGCCTAGTTCAAATGTTTTTTCACTGTAGTAGTAACATATTTATTACAGACAATAGATTCATAAAAACAGTCTTTAATGGTACATCTATCTAGACGCGATCATTTTCAGTGAATTGCTATCTATTCTAAGACCTTTGTATAATCATTATGTATGTATTATTTTGTATCCTACTTTCTTGGGACTAGTAATGTTAGCATAAACATTTTCTCATATTATTACACAATTTTATACCTTTGCTTTATCAGTTAGGAGATTTTGAGGTACAAGTAGCAAATAACCAATTTCCATTGTCTTTAACAATAAGGAATGTATGATGATTGTTGCAAAAACAGGAGACTTGGAAGTAGGGCAGTCTCCAAGTGTGTTATAACTTGGTCTGGCCCTATTTTTCTGCAGTCATCTCATATCTGTCTCTATCCCCTTTGATGGGCTGACCATGTCCTCAAGAATCCCTACACCACAAGGCTGGGCAACCTGGTTCCTTGTTCATGTTTAACACACAAGGGGGAGAAATACTACTAATGATGGAATAAGGTTCCACTTTTCAGGCTTATTGGGCCACTTCAGGTCAAGTACTTATTTCTGGGCATATAATAGTCCCTGGAGCAATCTAACTCACCCTAAGCTTACCCCTTGGTTTAAGCTTGTGTTTTTGTTCTTTTTTTTTGGGGGGGGGGGGGCTTTGTTGTTGTTGTTGCTGTTTTAAGACAGGGTCTTGCTATGTAGTCCAGGCTGGCCTTGAATTCATAGTCCACCTGCCTTGGCCTCCCAAATGGTGGGATTAGAGGCATACACCACTGCATGTGGCAAGTTTGGATTCTTGAATAAAGCCCTGGCAATACCACTGGGTGAGATTATGGGTTTTGTTTGGTTTAAAATTGGCCTTGGAGTAGAGAACAAGGTCAGCTTCTCTTGAGTCATGTGACTGCATGGATGAGGCTTGTGTACCTGAAGAAAAACCAGGATTCTGTTAGGATGGAACAAGAAGAGATTAACTATTACTATTTTGTATTTATATTGTTAATTTGGTATAGGAAAAACTATTCCTTTTTGCTACTTTAACTACTATGTCTATAGCATCCTTTTCATACTTCGTATGGCACTTAGGCATTGTGTGGTGGTTGTTTTTTTTTCTAATTTCTTGGCCTTTTTAGATTATGAATTTATTACAAGTAGGGAATTTTTCATATTAATACTTGCTTCCTCAATATTTAGCAGACATTGTATAAATGTTATTTCAATGTGGGATTAAACACAAGAACAAATGAATGAATATGTCAAACAACACACACAATACAATGGCATTTAGGATAGCTCTTGAGTTTGCCTCCCACCTCAGCCTCCTGAGTTCTGGGATTATAGGTGTGTGCCATAATGCTTTGCATAAATGGTGTTATAATGATGAAGAGACAGAGCTTCCTTTTCCCCCTCAATTTTTTTTTTGAGGTACTTAAGTGTTGAACCCAGGTCCTGGTACATACTTTGGAAATGCTCTACCACTAGGCTGCACCCCCAGCCCATTAATTTTTTAATTTTTTATTTTGAATCAGGGTCTTGATAAATTACTCAGGCTGCCTCCAGGTCCAAACTTCAATCCTCCTGCCTCCACCTCCTAAATTGTTGAGATTACAGGTATATACCATCGTGTCCAGCATTCACTCAAAATATTTATTGAAGTATGTACTACCTCCTGAAAATACCACAGGGAATAAGACAGACATATTTCTGCCTTCATGTACTAATCCCTGGAGAAGTACATCATGTTTGGGAGAGTTACAGGTCAATGAAAAAAGGAAGACCCTCAACTAGATGGGCTGACGTAGTGGTTGCAACTATGTGCTTAAACATAAAAAAGATTGTGGCACAGTGTCAGGGAGTGTTTTGCATAGGGTTGCAATAAGTTGGATCTCACTTGACAGCACCTAACAACAACATATTCTGAAGAGGAGCATGAAAACTGAAGAAATGACTATAAGTGGGTTTTATAGAAAGACATGCAAAGAGTTACAGGCATGTTTAGTTGAGGGTTATTCTAGGTCTTATCAACCTTGGAGCTGCTTCCCTTCTGGTCAGAATTAGATCTTACTCTAAATCCTTTGCTTATGAGACAGACAACCAGGGCACCAAAAGGTAGAGACCAAGTTGGTTTTTACCTGCTTTTTTTCCACATATCGACCCAGTTCATCAATATTTAGTTATAATGGCACTGCTTGTGGAGCTCATAGTTGCTGAAATGGTTCTACACACTGACAGCCTCCTGTGGTGGCTGATTGCAGAGACTGGGGGCAGGGGATAAGAGGGTTTTGTCCGCAGCCTGCTGTTCTGATGAGCTACTGCACAAACTGCCTGATTACCATCCTGGTGTGTGTGAGTGTGAGTGTGTGTGTGTGCTTGCGTGTGTGCATGTTTTGGTGTTCTGACCCATCTTAGTGTTTCCTGTATCAGTTGTGGATTCATGTAATGTCCAATCACAACTCTTCTGTTTTTTTGTTTTGTTTTGTTTTTGTTTTTAATGCGGTGCTGGGGATTCAATCCAGGGTCTTACACATGCTAGGCAGGCACTCTACCACTGAGTTATATCCCCAGTCCCACAATTCTTTTTGTTGTTTTTGAGAAAGAGTCTGACCTTGTAGCCCAGGCCATCCTGGAACTCACTATGTAGACCCGGCTGGCCTTGAACTCATGCCAATCTTCATGTGATAGCCTACTGAGTGCTGGGATTACAGGTGTGCACCACCACACCCAGCTCAATCACAACTCTTATACCTTGTTTGGGACACTAAGGAGGCAAATTTCTGTTGTTACATAACATGAAGAGCAAGCAAATATGGTTTCTATACCCAAACAGGCATTCAATTGGGGATTTTTAGATGCTGCACATACTCCTTCTCCCTGAGAAGGAGCATGTCTTCCTTAAGAGCAATTTACAAAGTTTGGAGCCTGTTAATGACATCTGCTTTCTTTGAACAGACAATGTGATAGTTCCATCCTGACTGTGGGGAATTTTAGGCCCTGTGAGGTGCTTTCCTGTGGTTCCTTCAGGATACTAAGATGACCTAGTTTGGAAGACAAGGGATTGCTTCATGGGGGAAATGATATTCCAGCTAATGCCTAGATGATGACCATGATTTATGCAGAAGAAGAGGAGGGTTGAGGGGGCAGCATTCCACCCAAGGCACCTGCTTATGTGGTCACCTTAGGGCGTCTGGCCTGCCCAAGTCTGGGAATTCAGGAATTGAAAGTCTCATTTGCTTGACTGAAGAGAAGACTGGTGTCAGATGAGACTAGAAATGTGGGCAAAACTGAGATTTGTAAAGCCTTTAGACAGTGTGGTTAATTTTGGATTCAGGCTAGGTCTGGTCTGGAGGTAAAAAAGTAAAGAAGCCACTGAGGTAGAGATTCGAGACCATAATCAGAACACAGTTTAAGCGCATAATGTTTTTTCTTCTCTTAAAATTTCATTAAATAATTAATTAACATCACAAAGTAGTTTACATTTTAATATTCATGTCAAATTAGAGGGTTGACTTTTCCACCCCACATTTTGTGAAGATTTTATGAAAAAATTCAAGGAGAAAAAAATAGAACAATCACCAGATTCTATAATTAATGTGCTATTATCTCTCCTTTGTCATATATCTATTCACCTGACCATCTTTCTATCCATTCAGAGGCCTGTCTTATCTTATTTTTTATGTATATCAAGTTAAGTTGCAGGCTTCATCCCTAGACACTTCAGCATGCATATCATTAATTTGAGCTTAATATTTATCTATTGTCCTCTCTCTCTCTCTCTCTCTCTTTCTCTCATTTTTGAGACACAGTCTTGGTGTGCAGGCCAGATTGGCCTAGAACTGGAAGTCACTATGTAGACCAGGCTGGCCTAGACCTTGCATCAGTCCTCCTAACTCAGCCCTCTGAGTGCTGGGATATCAGGTGTGCACCAACACGCTCAACTTTTTTTTTTTTTGGTGGTGGTACATGTCATATACAATGGAATGCAAAGATTTTTCTTTCTTTTATTTCCTTTTCCCCCAGTAATGCGGGTTGAACCTAGGACCTCACATATTCTTTGCAAGTACTCTACTGTGAGCTGCGCTCCCAAGCCCATTTTTTACTTTTTATTTTGAGATAGGGTCTTGTGAAGTTATACAGGCTGGCTTTGCCCTCAACCTTGCGATCCTCTTGCCTCTGCCTCTCAAATTGCTGGGATTACAGGTATGAACAACTATGTTTGGCTAAATGCAAAGATCTTAATGTTCTATTTGATGAATTTTGATAAATATATAGATAGGTAACTTTGAAATCTGAAAAGGAAATACAAATCTTACCAAAAATTCTCATACACTTTTATAAGTCCTTTAAATTATACATGCAATGTTTTAATATCAATTTAACATAGGCTGTGATAAATTAAAGATGCATATTATGTATATATATGTGTATATATACATATATGTATTTATACACACACACACATACATATATTTAAGATAGGGTCTCCTTATTAACCCAGGCTGCCCTGGAACTCACTCTGTAGCCCAGCCTGGCTTCAAACTCATGATCCTCTTGCCTCAGCCTCCCAAGTGCTAGGAATACAGGAGTGCACCATCATGCCCAGCAAGGATCCATTTTGTGATTACCAGTAATCACTTGTAAAATATCAGCTAAAATGGAGATAAACTGAGATGCTAACCCCCCAAACCCAGAAAAACTCAGCCATAAAAAAGACCAAAAAAAGGCCAGGCACGGTGGCACATGCCTGTAATCCCAGCGGCTCGGGAGGCAGAGGCAGGAGGATTGCAAGTTCGAGACCAGAAGCAGTCTGCGTAACTTAGTGAGACCCTGTCTCAAAAAAAAAAAAAAAAAAAAAAAAAAAAAAAAAAAAAAAAAAAAAAAAAAAAAAAAAAAAAAAAAAAAAAAAAAAAAAAAAAAAAAAAAAAAAGGGCTGGGGGCGCAGCTCAGTGGCCCAGCACTTGCAAAGCATGCAGGCAAAAGTCCTTGGGTTCAACCCCCAGTACCACCAAAACAAACAAAGAAACAAACAAAACAAACAAACAAAAGAACCAAAAAAGGAGGAACAAAGAACACAGATGACAAATAAAGAAAACAGCAAGATAGTAGATTTAAATCCATAATATAATTAACCAAATACAAATGACTGAATCCTTGGATTAAAAGCCAGAGATTGGGCCAGGTGCGGAGGTTGATGCAAGAGGATCAAGAATTTGAGGCCTGGGCAACTTAGACCCTGTCTCAAAAAACAAAATAAAACAAAAACAAAAACAAAACCCCACACAAAACCCCCATGCAAATCAATAAACAAAAAAGCATTACTACAAAGCTATAGCCATCCTGACAACATATATTGATGTAAGTAGACCAACAGAACAGAATAGAATCCAGCACAGTAGGATAACTATGGTTGACAATAAATTTGCTATTTCAAAATGGTAAGTAGAGGATATTTTGAATGTTCCCAACCCACAGAAATGATAAGTTTCTGAGGTGACAAATATGCTAATTACCCTGATCTGATCATTATGTGTTATATGTATATATTTGAAATTTTACCCTCAAAGTGTATACAATTGCTATGTCATTTAAAAATAAAAATTAAAAATAAAAGAGTAGAAACCAGAAGCAGACCCACAAATATACTGCTAAGTATTTTTCAACAAAGGTGCCAGGCTGGGCGCGGTGGCGCATGCCTGTAATCCCAGTGGTTGGGGAGGTAGAGGCGGGAGGATTGCAAGTTTGAGACCAGAGGCAGTCTGCGTAATTTAGCAAGACCCTGTCTCAAAAAAGAAAGAAAGAAAAAAAAAAGTTAAAAAAAAAAAAAAAAAAACATGGGCTGGGGGTGCAGCTCAGTGGTCCAGCACTTGCAAAACATGCAGGCAGGAGGCCCTGGGTACAACCCCCGGTACCGCAAAAAAGCAAAACAAAACACAACACAGCAACAACAAACAAAAAAACAAAGGTGCCAGGAAAATTCAATGGGGAAAATGATAAGTCAATGAATATAACTGAAAATATTCTATCTCTGTATGGAAAAAGTGTCATTGTATGCTATATTCGTGTTAGGTATTATGACAAATTATAATTTTGAGCCTATGTTATCTGTGTTATGGGAAATAAATTATGCACCTATTACTGTTATACTAGTTTTCTTAAATCATATGAATATTATTAAGTTAAACTTGTTAAGGGGTTGCAATAACATTGAGGACACCAAAGTATTATTTAGAAAATAGTTTGATGGCATTATTTAACATTTGGCGATAACATTTGGATGATATAATAAAATGTCCTTCTGTTTTTAGTCTCTCCTCCTACAGTCAAAATAGGAGAAATTTCTAATTCCACTTATGACGAAGCATAGTTGTGAGAATGCTAGCTGGAACAGAAGAGCAGGTGCTATTTCCTTGCACAAAATGAAATCTCACAAACCAACATCTGAACAGCTTGAAAGAGTTAATATGTCTATGATAATTCATTTCTAAGCCATCTTTTAGATACTAGAAGAATCAAGTTCACTGTGTGTCCTTCATGGATATGAGACCTAGTATTATTATTGTGGTTTCTTGAGGAGAAAAGATAAGGTTGCTATATGATTCTGACTCCCCCAGATCCAGGAGGCTTTGTATCCGCGTCTGGCTTGATATTCCCCAAGGAATTCCTGTCTCCAGAAGGACCTATTGACACCAGAGGATCAAACTGCAGCTAAAGTAGCAGCGCAGTTTCTTTCCTATCATTCTAATAATTTAGGAAAGTCTCCCAACGTTAGGACAAAAGCTCCCACCATGGAAGATATGTCTCCCCTCCATACAGTGCCAGAAGTGCACAATAAACTCTCTTTCTTTTTATCCTCTATCTCTAGAGTGTTATTTTCCCCTAGTCTATGCAGCCAAGGACATTTCTATTACTATAATGTATTGAAATGTTCAAAATACAGAAGTGATTAGATTACATTCTCTTTGGTTAAATAACAGGCAAAGGATACACTTTGAACACTGCCAGGGCAGTTTCTTTTCTAAGCCTCCCTACTACATGTTACAAATCATCTCTTAGGAAGTATTAGTTTTCCAAGTGGGTCATCTCAACCATTTTGTGTTGATTCTTTGTTTGCTATTTATGGTGTGTGTAGGAAGGGCAAAGCTAAATGGTTTACATACATTTTCTAATGTAATCCTAATGACACTCCCTCAAATAGATGCTTTCACTTCCCCATTTTATGATTAGCTTATTTTAGGACAGAGAATTAGGTGATGACAGAGTTGAACTTCAAATGCAGATCTGGATCCCCAAGAACAAGCTCTTACCACTAGTCCATATTCCTTCACCCAGCTAAGAATGACATAATCCCGGTCTTTCCCCAAATCCTAGGTACCTTTCTGTAACTTCCTTGTATTTACAGTACTGTCAAGTGTTGCTAAGTATGGGCAGATAAACTACTATGTATCATAGTACAAGACAAAGAAAATAACAAGAAACTGCATTGTCTTTAGGGAGCTTTTGATCTTGCTAAGACTTAGTTAAGTAGTGGTTTTCAACACTAGAATCATCTGTAGAATTTTAACAAGTCCGGATGACAGAAATTGTGATTTAACTGGTCTAGAGTGAAGTCTGAGTAAGTCAAGGTTGAGAAACAAGCTTAAAAAAATCCTCATATAAAACAACATCAGAACAACTACAATGTACAAAATGATATATTTTGAAATCTATTTATTTATTTCTTACCTCTTTCCACAAAGGATGTGACGTGGGTAAAAAAATTACTCAGGAGAGAATGAATTCCATCGAGGAGCACAGAGTTCTTGCTACTTGTCAAATAGGCCAAAGATGGTCCAAAACAGATGAGGTCAGTATAGAAATAACTCAGGTACATTTTATTTTTCTGGTTTTGGTTTACCAGGCCGCAGTGGCAGATTTTAGGGAAAAATAGTTCTTAGAAAACAGCTGATTGGTCAGGTTACTGTATCTAGGTGGCTGATTGGTCCAAGAACTGTTTCCAGGCAATTGATTGGTCCAGTTGCTGTTTCCAGGCTGTCTAGCCAGTAGATTGCTTTGTCTCCAAGGGTTACTCAATCTACAAAGTGTTAACAGGTCTCCAAAGCTTGTGTGGAATTGTAATTTTTCCCCATTACAGAAACTTACTGAAGAAAATACTAGTATTTTAAAGATGACTCACAGGAGCATTGTACATTTCTTTGATCCATTTTCCCTAAAGGTTATGAATTGCTTATAAGGCAGAACCTTCCTAAATGATTCTTTTTCACACATCAAGGAGTGGCTGAAACTGTTCCATGAAAAATTTAGGGCTGTTAAAAGAAGAGCCTTATAGTATTCAGGGAAGTTCAACGATTAGAGTATTTTCTTTCTTTTCTTTTACCTTCTCAAATATCTATGAGGCCACTCTTATTTTAATATTAGAAAGAAAAGCATGGTGTAAAAGTGCTGCTGTAAAGCCAGATGCGGTGGCACACACCATAATCCCAGCTATTTGGGAGATGAAGGCAGGAGGATGGTGAGTTCCAGGTCAGAGGCAGCCTGCATAATTTAGCAAGACCCTGACTCAAAATGAAAAAAATAACAAATGGGCTGCAGGGGCAGCCAGTGGTAGAGCACTTACAATGTATATGTGAAGCTCTGAGTTCAACCCCCAAGTACTCCTCAAGGCCTCTGGCCTCGAGCTTGTGATCCTCTTGCCTCCTCATCCCAAATCCCTGGGATTACAAGTGTGTGCCACCACACCCAGCTCAAACCACATGTTTTAAAAGGTACTGTCAGTTTATTTTATAGTAACTTACCAAGTTCCTTTGGAAGCATGACATGACATGATTTAGGAACAAATTTAATATTTTTAGCTTTAGATTCATTGAATATTTTAAGTGGCATATACACATATGTTGGGCATTCATTTAATCTAATTATCGCATTTTAAATAAGTTACAAAAAGAACAAACATTTGTGGAGAGGCCACATTGTAGCTGGCTGTGTTCTAAGGACTAAAGAGACAGCTGAAAAGAAAACAGACAAAAGCAGAGGCTCTAACAGCCAGAGCTGACAGAATGTTTCTTGCTTCATGTGCTTTACACATATTAATTCATTTAATATCCCTAAGAATCCCATGAGGGAGGTGCAGTTATTATCTCCATTTTATAGTAGAGGGAGTGAGTGTACAGAGAAGTTAATAATGTCAAGGGCTCAATTAAGATATCCATTCTAGAAGTGAGTCAGTGAGCTTTGAAGTTATGATTCTGTAGGACCAAAACTTGTAGTATGGAACTATGTCACTAGAAAATTAAGATTTTCCCTAGTCATCAACCTGACTTAACTTATTACTCTTATTTCTTTCTTTCTGGTGATAAAGTGATTCATGCTTATCTTGTGTTCTTCTTTCCTCTTTATACTCAGAGTGGACACACTCTTTGCTCACAGAATCATATGCTTATTGAGTTAAGAGTACAGAAGCAATGCGGTACAGTCACAATGTGGTAGAGTTAAGAGACACTGGCTATGTTCTTGTATGTCACAATTTTCTGGTCTGTTCATCTGCAGTGGAGAAAATGATGTCTTCCCTGTGTAATTTACTAAACTTGGTAGAAGCAAATAAGTTATCATAGGTGAAAATGCTTTTGTAAATTGTAAAGTACTATAAAAACTAAATGCAATATTTCTAGACAAATTGATCTTAAGCACATGCTCTCAAGAAAATAGACTCTGCCATGTGCGGTGCTGACTGCCTGTAATCCCAGTGACTCGGGAGGCAGAGGCAGGAGGATTGCAAATTTGAGACCAGAGTCAGCCTGCATAATTTAGCGAGACCCTGTCTCAAAATAAAAGAGAAAAATATGGGCTAGGGATGTGGGTCAGTGGTAGAACCCTTGCAAAATATGTGCGAGGCCCTGGGTCAACAATCTAGTCCCACAAAAAAGAGAAAGAAGGCCGGGTGCGGTGGCGCACGCCTGTAATCCCAGCAGCTTGGGAGGCAGAGGCAGGAGGATCGCAGGTTCGAGACCAGAGGCAGTCTGCGTAATTTAGCGAGACCCTGTCTCAAAAAGTGAAAAAAAAAAAAAAAAAAAAAAAAAAAAAGAGAAAGAAAAGAAAAGAAAAGGAAAGAAAGAGAGGGAGGAAGGAAGGAAGGAAGGAAGAAGGGAGGGAGGAAGGAAGGAAGGACGAACGAATGAACCTGTAGGGAGATAAAAGACTGATCCAGTATGGAGAAAGCTTATTTGTCTAGAAAATAGGATGCTTGCTTAACTGTGAATTTGGGTAAAGATGACAGTTTCATGTTCCAAAGACAAAACAGCTTCATATTGGATTTTGCATTGGAAATCTGGGGTGGAAATGCAGGTGTGCTATCAATTTGAAATAAAAAATATTTACCTAAGAAGAAAATGATAGGGATATATTGGTGACTGATAACCAGAAGCACAAAGTTTCATCCCCCAACACAATCTGATAGGCTCTAATAATCTGAAAGCACAGAATTATGTCAAATATGGATCAATAACAAATGATAAAGTTCTGCTTTCATGTAGATAGTTACCAGTGGATATCTCAAATTGCAAACATTGATGCAGATATACAGTTTGTCCATGTTTTAGTTTTGGAAAATACTTTCTCTTGCAGATGTTAGTTATTAGCTTCCCACAATAGGAAGGCTTCTCAGTGTGGTCTCCCAAATGGCAGCATTGGCCTCACCCCAGAGCTTATTAGACATTCAGAATTTTAGGTCCACCCAAGACTTACTGTGCCACAATCAATCTACCTAATCTATTTTGGTAGACAGGGATTTAGCTCAGTTGGTAGAGTGCTGCGCTGCAGTCCCTGAGGTCCCGAGTTCAATTCCCAGCACCGCAAAAATGGGAGAAGGGCCTGGCAATCCTCTCCCAAGGCAATCCCGAAAGAGTCAGCCATTGAAAACCCTATGAGGGTCCCTATGAGTTGGATACCGACTCGACGGCACCTAACAACAACAACAATCTATTTTGAGACAGGTCTTGCTACATAGCTCAGGCTGGCCTCTAACACTATGTAGTTCAGGTTGGCCTCTAACTCATGATCCTCCTGCCACAGCCTTCCAAATGCTGGGATTACCGGTGTGTATGTACCACAGCACCAGGCTCCAGAATTTATATTTTAACAAGATCTGCAGGTGATTTCATGCACTTAATTTTAAGGTGCACAGGATAAGGACCATCTCATCTATTTTTAAATGGAAACAAAAAAACTCAGTCCTCAGAGGATAATTGTTCCCTTTAAAGTCTAACACAAAGATGTCAGAGCTCTGATTAGAACAAAGGTCTCCTGCCTCTGTGGGCAGGTCCCAGCATTGCAACCCTCACAGCCTTGTGCTTCTGCTTCCCAAATGGGAGGCTCTGAGTGAGTTACTGACCCTCTTTCTGGGCCTGTTTTCCTGTCTGCTCCACACAACCATGAGGATGAGCTCACATCAGATAATCTAGGAACAAATACTTTGTGCAAGGCAAGGCACAATCCACATGCAGAATTATATTATTCTCAAATAAAAAGGCAGACAGCATTCCACATAAACTGCAGAAGTAAATTTTTATGGCACACAGATGCAGATAGTTACTATCTCCAAAACCTTCATGCCTTAACAGCAGTGTTTAGAAAGTAGTTATTAGTTTTTCTTTTTAATATTTAAGTTTCCAATGAAGAAACTTGCGTAAACTGGACAGTAGGAGTACCCTGCTAGTCACACTTATTTAATCACTTGGTAGGTTAGGATGACTTCTGTTACTATGAATTTGGTGACAAAGTTGCCAAACTTAACGTTTGGAATAGGAGACATCGAGTGTAATTGAAGAACCTGACTCACTGACCTACTTTCTTGGTTACCAAAAACAGCGGGAGGTTGGATTACCTGGGTTTTAGCGCCATCTAGTGTCTATACATGAGAAGGACCCGGCAACCCACTCCCAAAAATCAATGGGTCATTGAAAACCCTATGAAGCACTGATGATAGTGTTTCGCCTGTTGTAGTTAGGGTCGCTATGAGTCGGACAACGATTCGACGATACCTGACAACAGTGTCTATACATGATTCAGTTTTCAGCTAGAGAAATTATGGAGAACTCTAGTTCTATCTTTTAATGCAAATACATTCAACTTCTCACTATTCAGGGGAAATGGTCCAATACATACGTTTTTGGTGTTGTTTGTGATACCTAAAACAATAGGCTTAGGATTCTTGGAGCTAGTTGGAAAGTTGGAGGCCTTCCTATTTAGAACAGAAAGATTGGTCATCTTTGATGTTTCCCTCATTTGTTGTCTTCATTGTGTCATCAAGCACTAAAAAATTTTAATTTCTCAGAACACCATCAGGTCATATGTACTAATTTAATTTTTCCTTTGTGTTTGTGTGCTTAGTAAAGGAACAGATGGAACATTACTCTTATTGTTGTTGTTAGGTGCTGTGTAGTCAGTGTCCAACTCATAGCGATCCTAAGTACAACAGATGGAACACTATTGTCAGTGCATCTCTGCTATTCATAGGGTTTTCAATGGCTGATTGTTTTGGGGAGTGGGTTTCTGGGTCTTTCTCACAAGCCTACAGCATCTGGTGTTCCTAGGCAGTCTCCCATCCAAGTACCAACCAGGCACGACCCTGCTTAGCTTCTGAGATCTGACTGGATCAGATGCCATAGTGGTATGGCTACAGGCTCGGGACATTACTCTAGACCACAGATTTAGTGCATCCAGGCCCTACTCCCCTGCAGTACCTCGGAGAGGAATGGCTATAGGGGAACTCACCAAGGGAATGCCTGAGCAACTGGGTTTGCCCCCTCGCATAAGATGCCCTTTCCCAGTAAGGCTAAAAAACAGTAGCTGTTGGACCTGAAGGAAACATGTCAAAGATCAGTGCAAGCTGTGTGTCCAGATGGTCAGCAACAAAAGGCCAATCTTTCTCTTTACCTTTTTTTGGGAAATGTGTTGTCTGAGTCCTTAGAACAAAGATATAATTCTAGGGATGGAAGTGGGTCAGGAACCTCTAAGAATGCTGCAACTGAGATCGCCTACCTGTTTTAGCAGGAAGAACAGAATCATAATTAAGCTTATTTATATGAAATAAAGAGGCAGGGGCTAGGAGTGTAGCTCAGTGGTAGACAGGTTGCCTAGCATGCTCATGGCCCTGGGTTCAACCCCCTAGCAACAAACAAACAAACAAACAAACAAAAAACCTCAACCCAACAAAAGTCATCGCAGGCTATGGTGGCATACACTGTAATCCTAACAACTCAGGAGATGGGGGCAGGAGGATCACAAGTTTGAGGCCAGAGGCAGCGTGTGTAACTTACTGGGACACTGTCTCAAGATAAAAAATAAAGAAGGGGTGGGCATGCCGCTCAGTGATAAAGCACTTGCAAAGTATGCAAGACTCTGGGTTAAACCCTGTGTTAAGTCCCCCAGTACTGCAAAACAAACAAACAAACAAAAGTCATCTGCAAATGAATGGATTAAAAATGTGGTATATGTACACAATGGAGTTTTACACAGCCATCAAGAAGAATGAAATTATTTCATTTGCAAGAAAATTGATGCAACTAGAAATCAATATGCTAAGTAAGATAAGCCAGACTCAGACAAATATTACATGTTTTCATTCATGTGGGATACGGGGAAAAAAATGGATTTGAAACTAAAAGGGAAAATTGTTGGGATACAGAGGGTGAAGGGGAAAGAGGGGAAGGATAAGGGTATAATAAAGAATACTAGAGGGAGTGAACATACTCAAAACACATATATACACAGAAATATAGTGAAATTCCTTACTTTGTACAGTAAAGATATGCTAAAAAAAGAAAATAATTCTTTTTAAAAGGGAAAATAAAGAGAGACAGTATTCTTGCACATAGATTTTTAACTGGAGAATCAGCTTTCTCTATTTAGGAGCTCAAGTGAGATTGGGTGTATATTTGCAGCTCTGGTACTAGAGTCATTTTACATTGAGACCTTGTCATGGAATTGATGTACAGACATGAATATGGGCCCTTAGAAATCACTGATCATGGAGGCAGCACCTGGAGCCTCTGAAAGGATGAGATATGAAACCATTCAAACTGCTCAAGTAGGTTCAGAGTGAGGTTGAGTTTGCTCACATTTTATTCCCTGCAGTCATTAGCAGTACACATGAAAATGGGGGGGGGGGCATGGAAAGTGTTTATACATATATATGCTGCTGGGTAACAAACCCAGGGTTTTGCACATTTGAAGCAAGTGGTCTACTGCTGAGCTATATCCCAGCCCCGTGAAAGGTGATTTTGAAGGCCTCTATCTCAGTTTCTCACTATCTAACAAAGCCTTATGGTTCTCTGAAGAAGGAAGCCATATAGCAGCAGAATTCCAGGTGCCACCAGAAGCTGGAAGAGGAAAGGAAGGATCCCTCTGTAAGAGGCACTGCTGACACCTTCGTTTCAGACTTGTAGCCTCCAGAACTGTGAGAAAACACATTCTTGTGTTTTTTTTTTTTAAACTCACTATGCTGATGTGGCACAGCTCAAAATGATAAGAAACAGAGAGGCTGCAACAATGGGCTCAAATATAAAGAGATGGTGTGTATGGCACAGTGCTGGGTAGTTTTTCATTCTGTTGTACATATGGTTGCAAGTTGGACCCGACTTGACAGCACCCAACAACAATGACATGTAGCTGGGCATGGTGGTACATGCCTGTAATCCCAGCAATCTGGAAGGCAGAGGCAGGAAGATTACCATTTTGAGGCCACAGGCAGCCTGTGTAACTTAGCAAGATCCTGACTCAAAATAAAAAATAAAAAAAATTAAAAATGGGCTGGGGGCACAGCCCAGTAGTAGAGCACTTGCAAGCTATGTGCAAGGCTCTGAGTTCAACCCCCAAGTGCCACAAACAAAACAAAACCAACAACAGCAATGACAACAAACTCATTATGTAGACCATGCTGGCCTTGAACACAACACACATGGATCCTCCTGGCTCAGCCTCCTGAGTGCTGGGATTACTGCCATGAGCCACCGCTCCTAGCCATTCTTGTTTTAAGTCACCCAGTTTGTGGTACTTTGTTTTGAGAGCCCTAGGAAACTGAAAGAGCAGAAGAGGGCTCTGCTGGAATGTGGTCCCCTGAAGTCCTAGAGGACTTTCTAGGGGTGGATTCCTACTTCAAGAATAGGAATGTAGACTCCTGGCCTCCAGGGGTAACATGGAGATGCTGGCAGCTGCTTGCAGAGTACCCAAGGCTTCTGAAGACATCAACACTCTTAAAGCAAGAGTCTTTCCCTCTCCCACCCCCCTTCTCTCTCTGTCTTTCTTGCTTTCTTGTGCCAGGGGTTGAACCCAGTGCCTTGTACATGGTAGGCAAGTGCTCTACCACTGAGCTGTATCCTCACCTCTTCTCTGAATTCTATAGACCAGACTTTAGGCCACTAAAAGCCCAAGAGTGTTCCAGGAAAGTTTTTCTTTAAAAGAACTTGAGAAAGTTGGTGTGCTTACTAAGGTGAGGGACTTTGGTTCCGGGAATGCGGACTCCAGGAACTTTAGAACCAAAAAGCATGGGTTAGAACAGAGCAGATCCTGGTGGGGCCTTGTATCAGATCCCTAGGGCTGTTGTAAAAAAAACGAAGTAGGCAAATCTGGGTGGCTTAAACCAATACAATGTATGGTGTTACAGTTTTGGAGGCTAGACGTCTGAAATGAAGATGTCAGCAGGGCCATGCACTCTCTGACAACCTCTAGGGGTGAATCCTTCCTTGTCTCCTCTGGCATGTTGTGTTGGGCAGCAATCCTTGGTGTTCCTGAGCTTGTGGAGGCATCATTCCCATCTCAGGACCATTTCTTCCTGTGATTCTTCACATAATCTTTCTTTTAAGAGTGTGTGCCTGTCTCTGTGTCCAAGTTTCCCATTTTTATGATATTGATCACATTGAATTATGACCCAATTTACTGACATAGTTTTAGTTTGGTTACCTATTTACAGGGCTAGCACTGCTCTGAAGTCTCTGAGTTCCTGGATTCGACTCCCAGCACCACAAAAATGGGAGAAGGACATGGCAATCCACTCCTGGGGCAATCCCAAAACATTCAGCCATTGAAAACCCTATGAGGGTCACTATGAGTTGGATATGACTCGACGGCACCTAATAATAACAACAACAACCTATTTACAAGCTCTATTTCCAAGTAAGATCACATTGTGAGTACAAAGGGTTAGGACTTTGTTGTTCTTTTTGTGGTGGACACAATTCAACCCATAATAGTCTTGAATTTGTACAATTTAGGGAGGGTCTATAAGATTAAGGACATAAAATCACACATACCTAATCAGGCCTTGGAAAGATCATGTGCAAGTAAGAAGCATCATGAAAGAACTCTTTCAGTTTACATTAGAGTGCTACATGCTTGTAATCCCAGCAGTCTGGAGGCTGAGGCAGGAGGATCTCAAGTTCCAGCCTAGTCTGGGGTATATAGTTAGTTCAAGACCATCCTGAGCTATAAAATAATAATCTGTCTCAAAAAGAAAAACAAAAACAAAAATAAAGAACAATCAACCAACCAAACCAAACCAAACAAAACAGCCATTGGCAGATATCAGTATGACTACATGAAGTAATATCATGCCCACATTTACCTCATAGGAATTCACCTGTATCATTATAGGCATGCAAGAGAGACCACTTACTGTTTTCTTCCCTGTGCCTGTATCCCGGAGTAAGATGTAAACTGAGACCTGTTAGAGAGAAGCAACCATCTGTGAAAATTGTGATTCTGCTCAGATTGATGTTTTTGTACAACCTGGCCTTGAATGCCAGTCAGTGACTTCAGTTGGTACACAAAAGAAGAAACAACAGTGGAGGGTAATTTTGAATTTGTCTTCTTTTGCCCCAAACCTGGAGTTTAGAACCCAAATTCCATGCGCAATGTGACTCTGGTGTTCTTCCTTGGCTCCACACTTAGGGCAAAACGAACTCCTGCCCTTATCTGCTGCCCTTAGCCGCTGAAGCTGGGACACGCAAGCAGAAGTTAGAGGTGGTGGGTCACCAGTATGAGAAAGGGAGCAGGTGGCACCAGCTCAGTCCCTATCAGCTAGAGAAGATGAGGACTGACCAGCAAAGGGAATGTACCTCTCTGACAGTTTGCTGACTTTGGGAAAGCCAGGTGGGAGCATCTTTCTGTACATCCTGGCAACCTGGCTCTGAGGATAAACAGGTTCAGCCCTTAATCAGCCATTTCTGGAGACACGTGGAACAGGAGACTGAACTCCACAGCAAACTTCCAGAGAGCACTTATCAGTCTCAGAGGGGCACATTTCTGCAACACCCTTTAATAGTTCAGTGGGGCACAAACATACATTGGGGTGGAGGGGAAAGATGGAAATAAAGTCTACCAGCTCAGAAAAATCCTCTTCACAAATGTAGAAAAGGAGCCGGGTGCAGTGGTGCTTGCCTGTAATCCCAGCAGCTTGGGAGGTGGAGGCAGGAGGATCGCAAATTCAAGACCAGAGGCAGTCTGTGTAATTTAGTGAGACCCTGTCTCAAAAAGTAAGAAAATGGGCTGGGGGTGCAGCTCAGTGGTCCAGCACTTGCAGAGTATGCAAGCACAAGGCCCTGGGTTCAACCCCCAGTACCACATACACACACACACACACACACACACACACACACACACACACACACAAAGTAGAAAAGAATTTTATTATTGTACAAACATTAAACCAGAATGTGATGTGCCCCATAGGCAATCTGCTAATAAGATTGTAAGGAGATTGTAAAAATCTAATTCTTACATAGCTAAGTGCATACAATCCAGGATATCTATGTTCCCAAGATAAACATAACTTGTCTTCGTGGCAGTATAATTTACTAAACATTCTGTTATAGTTCATTCTAGGTTCACTTGGCAATCCCTGAGTGGCCACCTGGATTAGTTAATTGCCATTATCTGAAGGAAAAATAATTTTTTCCTATCTCTAACCCAAAGCAGGTAGTTACAGCTTGGAACAAAGCCTTTGAGGGTTAAAGTAAGGTGACAGGGAAACAGGGACACTGTCTTTCTTGATGTTTATGTTGCAAAGAGATGTTGTTGTTAGGTGCTGTCGAGTCGGTATCTGACTCATAACGACCTTCTGTACAACAGGGGAAACACTATTGTCAGTGCTTCTCTGCTGTTTATAGGGTTTTCAATGGCAGATTGATTTTTGAGAGGGGGTTGCCAGGTCCTTCTCCCAAGCCTACAGCTTCTGGTGTTCCGGGGAAGTCTCCCATCCAGGTACTAACCAGGCCCGACCCTGCTTAGCTTCCGAGATCTGATGGGATCGGATGCCACAGGGCTATAGCTGCAGGCGTTGCAAAGAGATAGGTTTGTGAAAATAGGCAAGAGGCCTCACTAGGTACTCTGGAGGCCCTGAGGCAGAAGGATTGAGAATTCCCAGAGGCAGCCTGCATAATTTAGTGAGACCCTATCTCAAGATAAAAAATAACAAAGGGGCTGGGTATGTAGCTCAGTGGTAGAGTACTCACGAAGTGTACATGAAGCCTTGGGTTCATAGGTTCAGCCCCCTCAGTACCATAGGAAAAAAAAATAGGAAAAACAGGTGAGAGAAACAGGTGAGAGATTCATTTAGCTTTTATGGTACTTGAGGGTTGAACCCAGGGCCTCACACGTACTTTGCAAGTGCTCTACCACTGGGCTGCACCCCTTGCCCATGTATTTATTTTTTATTTTTTGAGACAGGGTCTCCCTAAGTTATATAAACTACTTCTGGCCTTGAACTTGCAATCCTCTTGCCTCAACTTCCCTAGTTGCTGGGATTACAGGTGTACACCACCATGCCCAGCCTCATTTAGCTTTCAATAGATTATGTATATATCAAAATGAAGAGGAAGGATTTAACAAATACAAGTTCTCCCAAAGAAAATGCTCTAATAAAAGGATATGTGTGTCGGGGGGAGTGCTTTCTCTTTTGCCAGCAAAGAAAATGCAATCTTATTTCTATCTATCCTTCCCTTTCTATGGGCAAAATGGATATTTGATAGAAGAATTCATTCATGAAGAGAACACACAGCTAATAAGGAGGCCGAGAAGGGAACATGGCGGTATCTCACTGTTAAAGGATTTGCCTAGCATGTGCAAAGCTGTGGCTCTGATTCGTAGTACCACTGCTGTTGTTAGGTGACTTCGGGTGCCAGTCATAGTGGCCCTGTGTACAACAGAACGAAACACTCCCCGATTCTGTGCCAGGCATGCGATCTTATTTATGTTGAAGTCCATTGTTTCAGGAGGGAGAGGGAAAGGAGGCTAAGACATATGTGGGGGGGTAATTTAGGGTTGTAGGAAGCCAGGGAGGAACCATATTGGTCCTTCCGTGAGCATTTATTTTTTCTTATTTATTTTTCTTCTCACTGAGTAGCAGAAGCCTGGGACTAGAAGGCATGTGGGCAGAAATATTCATCAGGCAAGGAATTCCTGGTAGGGAGAGAGAAATCTCCCACTCACATGGAGGCCACCCTCCTACTCTATCCTGTAGTGTGGGGCACTGCGGATGGAGAGGGTATAACTGGAGAGGGGAGTAAAAACCGCACAGTACTCATAGTGCTGCCTTATAGCCAACAACAGCTGCTCACCAAGAGTATGAAGCTGTCCCTGTGCCTACAGAGATTCTGTGATGGGTAGAGTGTGTATGGGAAGGACAGTCTCCAGGGGGGGAGTCTCTTGTTTTCCTAGAAGGGGAAGATGAGATAGCCTTCTGTTACCAGGAAGGCAGATCAGCAGTCCAGCAGGTCTGGGAGGCCTCATGGGAAAGCCAGAAATAGATACTACCCGGTGCAGCAGCTTGTACTTCAATTTGCTTGTGTTCAGCATATAAAAGAATTGACAGAAGACATAAATTATAGTAGAGAATATAGATTAAATTTATTAACAATATTTAATGTTGTTGTTGTTGTTAGGTGCCGTCGAGTCGGTATCCGACTCATTGCGACCCTCTGTCCAACAGGGGAAACACTATTGTCAGTGCTTCTCTGCTGTTCATAGGGTTTTCAATGGCAGATTGATTTTTGGGAGGGGGTTGCCTGGTCCTTCTCCCAAGCCTACAGCTTCTGGTTTTCCCAGGCGGTCTCCCATCCAGGTACTAACCAGGCCCAACCCTGCTTAGCTTCCAAGATCTGACAGGATCGGATGCCACAGGGCTACAGCTGCAGACAACAATATTTAATAGAGATGTAGATATTAAAAATATTGTGAAAGCAGGTAATAGTAAAGGGCTAATACCTAAGCCAGGTGCTGTGGCACATACCTATAATCCCAGTGATTTGGGAGGTAGAGGCAGAAGAATTGCAAATTTGAAGCCAGAGGCAACCTGCTTAACTTAGTGAGACCCCGTCTCAAGATAAAAAATTAAAAAGGGGGCTGGGAGTGCAGCCCAGTGGTAGAGCACTTGCAAAGTATGTGTGAGACCCTGGGTTCAACTCCTTAATACCAAAGAAGAAAAAGGAAGGAGGAGAAGGAGGAGGAGGAGGAAAAGGAGAAAAAGGGCTACTGCTGCATAGAACCAAAGTCACATGTGTCTTTTATACTGAAATTTGGCCTGTCAGGGGAGGAAAGAAACATTCCAGGGGTCTATAAATAGAATGAGCTGATGGACTCCTCAGTGCCTCCTAAGAAATGGGCTAAGATCAGATATTCCAAAAGATTAGGAATAGGATGACTGTGGTCTTGATAAGGAGGCTCTGCTGAACAATGTATTTTTCACTTCCTGGGAGTGGTATGTGTCTTATATAGTTCTTATCATTCTTTATGGCCTAAATGAAGGGGTGATTTTAGTCCTCCTTTGGCCCTGGATGAGTGAACTAACCTGCCTAACACTTCCATGAGATTAGGCTCACCTTTCTTATTCCTGGGGTGAGTTTTGGGATCAAATATCTCCCCGCTTTGGGCATAACACACACCACACCCTCCCAGAAGGGAAGGGAATTAATTTAGCATCATTGGGGCAGATTGCTAGCAGGTAAGGAAACTGGGTCTTGCACTGTCAGGAGAGGAATGACACTTTGACTAAAAGAACAGACCAAGAGTACAACCTAACTCAGGCTGCCTCAGAGATAGCCAGTGGGCTTTCTGTGTTTATGGGAGAGTGCTAACTCTTACTGAGAAGGTGTCTACATTCAATAAGAACTGTACTGCTAAATTGGGGAAGTAGCTCAGTGGTACAGAACTTGTTTTAGCATTCATAAGGCCTTAGGTTCAACCCTCAGCACCACCACCAAAAGAAAAAAATTGCTACTTTTATGCCAGACATGGTGGCAGTCACCTGTAATTCCAGCACTCAGGAGGCTGAGGCAGGAGGATCAATGTGAGTTCGAGGCCAGCCTTGGCTAAACAGCGAGACCTGTCTCAAAAAAAACCAAAAAACAAACAAAAAAGGACTGAGCTTCCCAGAAAGGTCCCCACTGACACTTAAAAAAAAAAAAAAAGCTCCCCTCAGCTTCCTACTCTTGCAGTTCAAATATTAAATATAGCATCTGTGCTTAAAGTCAAAATGCTACATTACAGTCAATTTGCCACCATCAGCTTTGCATTTAATATTTTAACTAATTTAGGCTGTTAACTTAAAAATGTCTCATTACATGATAATGTTTATAAAATGCTTCTAAGCACCTTTGCTTAACTTGAAGGAAAGATAAAAGTGACCAGTTATGAGGTAGGTGGAACACCGCCATGCAGCGGTATTCCATTGGGCGATTCCTTCTTTTGCCAATTATCCACATTAATTAGTAATTTCTTTGAGACATATGCCATCTGAGACTTGCAAATACACTTTGAAACTCTGTTCCAGAAATAACTCCCTCCTCCCAGCTCCACCTCCAGGATTGAACCCAGAGCTTTGCATATGCTAGGCGGGTACTCTACAACTAAGCTACATCCCCAGCCCTTATTTACGTTTTTATTTTGTGACAGAATCTCGCTAAATTGCCCAGACTGCCTCGACCGTGCGATCCTCCTGCCTCAGTCTGCTGAGTAGCTAGGATCATTGGCTTGTGCCACCGGAGGCAAAACGCTTAAACCCTTTTGGAATGAATTTCAGATGCGTCAGGGATCCTTAGCAGTAGCCCTGCCCACTTCCCCAGAGAAATTCCTCATTCCTAGTACTCTAAACTTTGGTCCTCAGAATTTCTCCAAAACTTGTTTTCCTGATCCAGGTTAGGGAGAACTTTTCTAATTGCCAAATCAAACCCAATCCCGCAGTAACACCAATTTGTGCTGTAATTCGTGGAAGACCTCTTTCATTGGTAAAACAGACGCTTTTATGAAAGCGCCTGGTCAGTGTACAAGAGGAAAGACGGTTGCTTGGCTTCCTTCTATTTTGGGGGTTCCTCTCGGTTGTCTAGGTGGGAAAACAACGTCACCGTAGTCCAGTAGGAGAACAACTGCGCACGCGCAGACACACTAGGCACGCCCAGGAATCTCCACCAAGCGAGGAGGGGCGGAGCGGGAGGGCTTCGCCCCGCCCATCGCCGTGGATTTAACCCCTTGCTTCCTTTTCTTCCCCTCTGACCTCGGAAAGAAGTGGGTGGGACTTCAGGGGCGGAAGCCGCGGTGCATTGTGGGCTCACCTAGAGCCGTGGGTTCGGCCTGAATGAGAATGGCGCGCCGACCCTGACGTTGCCTGAATCCGAGCGGGTGGCATCCGGATCCCGGCTGGGATTTGGGTGCCTTGGACTTCAGGTGTGGACCAGACAGTGAGGAAGCGGAGGCAGAGGCACGGCAACCATTGGTGAAGGGGACAGCTTTGCACAGCTCCAAGACATGGCTCACAACAAGATCCCGCCGCGGTGGCTGAACTGTCCGCGGCGCGGCCAGCCAGTGGCAGGTAACCTGGGAGGACTGTGTTCGAATCCTCATGCTCTGTCATGCCCGGGAGGGGGTTTGACTGATGTACGCTGCTTTGGGTGGGTCCGTGCCCGTTAATGGTATTTCAGGACCATTCAGTCCTCTCGTTCCATTGAAGCTTGAGGGGTGGATGTTTGGGAACTTGGGCGGGCGGGAGGGGTCAGTGGGTGAGGAGGAGGACGGAACGGACGCCGACGATACTGGTCACTGTTCTGTAAGGCTGAGTGTTGAGAACGGGAAGGTTGACGGCAGGCTTGTGTGGCAGGAACTGAGGACCTAGGACTACGGTGGGCATTCCTTTAAAGGTTGTTGAGAAGTTTATGAACCTCAGAAGCAGAGAGCTGTGGTTCTTGAGATAGAGGAACGCTAAGAGGGCGGGGAAGGGCTGTTCCAGGCGCTGAAATGAAACCGAGACTGGAAATTGGGATTTTTTTTTTTTTTTTTTTTTTTTTTTTTGGTTTTTAAATGCCTCTTGTGGATTTTTCATCTTTATTGGGTTTAGTGTACAATAAACCTTAAAGTGTATAGTTGGATAAATTTTGACTACACACACGGAAACATATCTGAAACTGTCACTCTTGTTAAAACTCCTGCGACAGAGTTCTCTGAATAAAACAGTTTATTGAGACATTACAGATGTTAGCTTGGAAAAGGACCAGGTTCTGGACAAAGCTTCTCCAAGTACCAGCAGCAAGGCTAGATAGCAGTTGGAACTATAGGGGCTATACCTAGGAACGGAGAGCATTATTATAATAAAATTTGGGGAAGGAGTACCTGAGTTGTTTACATTCAGTTTACTTTGGCCGTAGGTAAGAAGCAGCACCACCTTACAGTCCATAAGAAGAAGTTATTGGTTGCTTACTGATTGGTTGAGGTTAATGTGAAAAGTTTTTTTGCAAGCTGTTCCAGCAACTTGGGGGCTTGGATGAAGATTTCAGCATACATGTAGAAAGGTAGAACGGTTTTGTTGCTGTTCACACTGTAGTAGTTAATGGGTTAACGTCCTTTCTCTCTGCCATCTTCTGGCCCTTGTAATTACATTTAGGACATCTCAGAATTTTTCTTTTATCACTATCAGTTTTTTGCTGCCTCTTAGGTTCCCCTCCCCCAACTATTTATTACATTACTATGCTTAAGTTACATGGAAAAAGACAACCAACCAGTTCAGCCCCATTTCAGAAAAAGTTTCCCATCAACGCTGGCAAGGGAGAATGGGCACTGGCAAGGGAGAATGTGGTGCTGGGAATCGAACTTGGGACTTCAGAGACTGCAGAGCGATGCTCTACCAACTGAGCTAAATCCCAGCCCTCAAAATTTACATAAAACACACTTTTTCACTCTTTGTTGTTGTTAGGTGCTTAGAGACCTGATTTTTGTCCCCCCTCATATAGCCCACCATGTAGCTGATTCTTCTAGTTTGTCAGCTATTTTTTTTTTTTTTTGGGCGGTACTGGGGGCTGAACCCAGGACCTGGTGTGTACTTTGCAAGCACTCTGCCACTGAGCTACACCCCCAGCCCTTTGATTATTTTTTGATTGAGACAAGGTCTTGCTAAATTACATAGGCCACCTTTGGCCTCGAACCTGTGATCCTCTTGCCTCAACCTTCCGAATTGCTGGGATTACAGGCATGTGCTGACACCTGGCTTGTCAGCTATTTTTCACACTTGATATGAAATCCTTAATCACTAAAGCCATATAAACAATAGATAAAAGTGGTACTGAAAGATAATTTCAAGTCAGGCAGGGTGGCACATGCCTTTAATCCTAGCACTAAGGATGCAGAGGTAGGAGGATCACCAGTTTGAGGCACCCTGGGTTAGGTAGGAGATCCTGTCTCAAAAACAGTCAACCCCCCCCAAAGAAAAACAAAAACAACCAAAAAAGCAGGTAAAAGTGTGAGGAAATCCTTAAGAAAAATGAAATAATTTTATTCATGTTCTAACCATTTTTATATGCATTTTCAGTTGCAGTGATAAACTTTCTATGTTTTTCTTCAAATTGATCATAATTCTTATTTTATTTTATTTTTTCAAACAGAGTGTTGCTATGTAGCCCAGGCTAGCCTTGAATTCTTGGTGCCTCAGTACTGCCAAAAACCAAAAAATGCTGACAAACTAGAAGAATCAGCTACATGGTGGGTTATGTGAGTGGCAAAGACAGCCTTGAATTCTTACCACCTGCCTGGCTAGAATTTTTCTAATAAATGGAAATACTGTGTATTGTTTTTGGAGGTGGGTTTGGCTTTTGCTCAGTATAATTCTTTTGAGGCTCATCCATCTTTTTACATATACTAGTAGTTCATTCCTTTTTATTGCTGAGTGGTATTTCCACTGTTGTAAACACACCAGATTGTTTATCCATTCACTTGCTAACAGTCATTTGGGTTCTTTCTAGTTTGGATTATTAAAAAAAGCACTGCTATGAATATAAATGTGAAATTCTTTTGTTGACCTAACGCTTTTATTTTCATTGTCCTCATCTTCTCTGATACTTGACATGGTCAGTCTTCTAAAATTTTTAGCCATTGTAATTGATGTGTAGTAATATGTCTTTGTGGTTTAATGTTGAGCATCTTTTCATTTACTTCTTGGCTCTTTATATATTTTTTGCAGTACTGGAGGGTTGCACCCAGGGCCTTGTGCATAATAGGAAAGTGCTCTACTGCTGAGCTGCGCTCTCAACTCCTTTTTATTTTATTTTGGGACAGAGTCTTGCCAAGTTGCTCAGGCTGGCTTTGGGTTTGAACTCTCTATCCTCCTGCTTCACCCTCCTGAATTGCTGGGATTACAGGCTTGTGCCACAGCACCTGGTTCCTTTGCTGATATTTTTGTTTTTTTGGTGATACTTGAGAGTTGACCTCGGCCTCACGTTTTTGCACGTGCTCTACGGCTGGCCTGCAACCTCAGCCCATTTTTTATTTTCTGTTTTATTTTGACTCAGGGTCTCACTAAGTTGCAGCAGACTGACTCTGACCTCAAAATTGCCATTCTCCTGGCTCCATCTCCTGAGTCCCAGGATTATAGGCTCACACCACTGCACCCAGCTTCCTTTGCTGATTTTTAAATTGAATGTGTCTTACCGAGTTGCTCTTTTGCTGATACTTGTTTATTTATTCATTTTGCCGTACTGATAATTTGAACTCAGCACCTTGAGCATACTTTGCTAGTGCTCTACCACTGAGGCTCACGCTACCCCAGACTGAATTTTATTCTTATTTTGAGACAGGGTCTCCCCAAGTTACTCAGGCTGCTTCTGGCTTTGAACTCAGAATCCGCCTGTCTCTCCCTCCCATGTGGCTCAGATTATAGTGTGGGCCACTGGCTTTTCTTTGCTGATTTTAAAATTGAGTTTGTCTTATTGAGTTGTTCAAATTCTATACACATTGTAAACACAAGTGCTTTGTGGAATGATTTTGCAAGTGTTTTCTCCTGTCTGTGGCTTGTAATTCCATTTGAAGAGTGAAAGCTTGAAATTTTAACTTAATTTCAATTTACTACTTTTTCTTTTTTCTTTTTCCTTCTTTTTACTTTTCTTCTTTTTGGTTTTTTGAGATAGTGTCTTGCTATCATAGCTCAGCCTAGCCTCAAACTCACAATCTTGTTGCCTCAGTTTACCTGGTACTGGGATTATAGGCATGTGCCATACACCCAGCATCTTACCACTTTTTTAAAAGGTGGTTTTGAAACAAACATGAAAGGATTTTATGCTGTGGGTACTTGCTAATTATGTACATGTTTACAGTATTGCTTAATAATTTAAAATTGTCAGAAGAGATTCTGTGGTCACTTCATATTCAGGCTGTCTGATTCTAGTTTGTCAGCTTTTTTTTCACATTTTATGTGAAATCTTTCATCACTAAAGCTATATAAACATGGATAAAAGTGGTATTGGAAGATAAAGACAGGCAGGGTGGCACATCCCTGTAATTCTAGTACTAAGGAGGCAGAGTCAGGAAGATTGCCAATTTGAGGCTACATAGGAGATCCTGTCTCAAAGACAAACAAAAGACAAAGGCCCTCCCCAAAACGGAAGAAGAAAGATAATTCAGACAAGTCTTAGTGTGAGGAAATCTTTAAGAAAAATGAAATAATTCTCTTAATGTTCTGGCCATTTTTATAGGCATTTTCATTTGTAATGATAATCTTTGTACTTTTTCAATTAAATTGATCACAATTAGCTGGGTGTGGTGGCTCACACCTGTAATCCAAGTGGACTCGGGAGCCAGAGTCAGGAGGTTTGAAAATTCAGGACCAGAGGTAGCCTGTGTAATTTAGCGAGACTCTGTCTCAAAATAAAAAGTAAAACTATGGTCTTGGAATGCAGTTCAGTGGTACAGCATTTGCAAAACATGCAAGCATGAGGCCCTGAACTCAACCTCTCAGTACTGGGGGGATATATATATATATTTATATTTATATTTATATTTATATATTTATATATTTATTATTATTTTTGCGGTACTTGGGGTTGAACCCAGGGCCTCATGCTTGCATGGTTTGCAAGTGCTGGACCACTGAGCTGCACCCCCAGTCCATTTTTTAAATTTTTTTGAGACAGAGTCTTGCTAAATTACGCAGACTCTCTCTGGTCTCGAACTTGCGATCCTCCTGCCTTCACCTCCCAAGCCGCTGGGATTACAGGCATTGTGCCGCTGCACCCGGCTATTATTATTTTTTGAGATAGGATCTTGCTCTGTGGCCCAGGCTGGCCTCAAACTTGTGATCCTCTCCCTCAGGCTCTTGAGTGCTGGGATTACAGGTAAGTATCACCACGCCTGGCTAGAACCTTTTTAAAATCAGAATTTTAAGGTACGATCTACAAGATGGCCTTGATAGCCATCAGCATACTGACCTATTGTTAGATAAATGGCACAAGTGTGGGTCTAACTGGGAATGGATAGCAGCCAGTCAGGTGCTAAACCCAAGCAATTTTATATGTCTCTGAGAAAGGGAATTGTGTGCCTTTTTCCTCCTTCTCTGCAGGGAATGAAGAGGGTCACGAGTAAAAGACTTTCGATTTTTTAATGGTATTTGAATATTTTGGCCACCAAAAGCTAGAAGTTTTTTTTTTTGTCTTTTACTGGGAGGTTGATGGTTGACTCCAGGGCTTCGTGTGTGAGATGGGTTCTTGCTAAGTTGTGCAGGCTACTTCTGGTTTCAAACTTGTGGTCTTCTTGCCTCAGCTTCTTGAATCACTGGGATTACAGGTGTGCACCATGGCAGCTGGCCTAGACTCTTAATTATTGTGATCAAGTGAGTCACTAAACTTACCTGGCTGACTAATTGTGGTCCCTGGACAGAACCTCAAGCCTTCTGACAACCAAACTGGATCTCTGCTTGTAATCAATACTGATGTGGCTTATATTGCTTTTTAGAAATGGAAGTTGAATATAACAGAATTTTTTTGTTGTTGTTTTGAGACAAGATTTTGCTATGTAGCCCAGGCTACCTGGAACTTGCTGCATAGCCTTGGCTGGCCTCGAACGTGCAATCCTTTTGCTTCAGCCTCCTGACTGTTGGGATTACAGGCATGCACTAGTGTGCCTTGCTCTGCTAACAGGATTCCTGATACGTTTCTTTGAATTTCCCTTAAAGTTCTGTTTTTCCAAGTCATAGAGGTATTCATGCTACACTGTGGGATTTTGTCCCTCAATGCTGGGGATCGAATCCAGACCCTTGCACATGCTCGGTAAGCCTTCTACCATTGAATTTCATTCCCAGTTTCACATTGCATATTTTGGATGGAGGGTTTAGCAGGTTTCATAATGGCATGGCAAGATATGTTAGCTATATTCTTTTTTTTTTTTTTTTTGCAATACTGGGGCTTGAACCCAGGGCCTTGCACTTGCATGCTCTGCAAGTGCTGGACCACTGAGCTGCACCCTCAGCCCATTTTTTTACTTTTTGAGACAGGGTCTTGCTAAATTACACAGGCTGCCTCTGGTCTCGAACCTGCGATCCTCTTGCCCCCCCCCTCCCCCCAGCCGCTGGGATTGTAGGCGTGCACCACCGTGCCCAGCGTTAGCTATATTCTTGCTAGACATCTAAGGTTAAGGATTTCTTCATGATTCCATAGAGGAAACCTCATATAAGAAGAAAGGATTATATGCTATAAGAAATAGTGCAGGAAGCAAAGTGAAAATGGCTGTACTGTAGAGTTATTTTTGTTGTTGTTGTTGTCATTGTTGTTGTTAGGTGCCATCGAGTCGAATCTGACTCATAGTGACCCTCATAGGGTTTTCAGAGTTATTTTAGTGAGATATGAAAAATCATACATATTCCCGATTTTGTCTTTTCTTTTGTCTTTTCTTTCTTTTCTTTCCTTCTCTCCCCCTCCCTTTCCTCCTTTTTCCTCACCCCCTTTCTCTTTTTCTTTCTGGCTGGCTTAGAACTCGCTATGTAGCCAAGACTGGCCTCAAATTCACAATCCTCCTGTCTCAGCCTCCTCAGGGCTGGGATTACAGGCATGTGCCACCACACCTGACTGTAATTTCCTAAAGGAATATAATTCAACATAAAATTATACCTACTATGTATAAAAACCTTAACAAGAATTGTGAGAATATAAATGAGGCAAACACAGTCTTGTGATAGTGATGGTGTGACCAGACTTGGTGATCCCAGAGGTTCTTGGTGTCATTGGAGAATAAATTCAAGGATGGACACAGAGGAGACTTAAGCAGAAGCAAATTTATTGAAGCAGAAGCAAAAGTGCTCTCTTAAAAAAGGGAGAGGAAGAGGGCATGTCACCTGAGCAGCCAAGTGCCCTCCACTCTCAAGGATCAGGGTTTTTATGGGTTGGAGGGAGATCTCATGCTAATTCTATGCATATAATTGTAGAATTTCCTAGGAATTAGGAGGGCATTTCCAGGAAGAGAAAGAAGGAGTGGTTTGACCAGACATAGATCTTTTGGAACCAAGATGGCAATTTAGGGGGAGGTACACGCATTAAACTGCTACTATAATGAGATGTTGGGCTGGGGTTTAACTCAGTTGGTAGAGTTTTGCTCCACACTCTCTGAAGACCTGAGTTTGATTCCCAGCACCGCAAAAATGGAAGGATGTGGCAGCATCAGCCATTGAAAACCCTGTAAGGGTCACTATGAGTTGGACCTGACTTCAGGCACCTAACAACAACATAATGAGATGTTAATGAAACCTCTGGGTGAACTGTTGAGTCTCAGAGTCTCTGAGTCCCCTATAGTCCACGGGTAATTCTTCTGCAGAGCACAGCTAAGTCCCCTATAGAGCACAGCCAAATGCAATAGCAGGATATAGTGCAGTCTGTGCCAGGATAGGGCTGTAACTGTCAGTTTAAATTTATAATGTGTTGTTTCCTGTTTACCCATGTCAATGGTGATTTGAAGACATTTTACTTAGTAAGTATTTTAGTGTCTGCTTAATCTTTAAGGCTAGGGAGATGGCTAAGTTCTAGTAACTCACTTTAAAGAGTACGCACTCTGGGGTTTGGGATATAGCTCAGTGATAGAGCATGTGCCAAACATGTTCAAAGCCCTTGGTTCAATGTCCAGTACTGAGGGAGCATGGGGATGGTGGGGGGTGGCACGTGTCACACAGTCTGATAGAAGCAGCAAACCATCAAATTTAAAATAGAGTACTGCACATTACACAGATAAGTTCCTCCTTACCCTCTTGGGTAGTTCCTCCCCCCATCCCACCCTCCCACCAAAGATTTCTATTTGTTTGTCTTTTTATGGTAATATTTTTCTATATATCTTTGGGTTCCAATTATGTTTAAGATCAAAACTTTTTCTGTAGTGAACTTTCTTTTTACATTGTCGGTACTATTACATGAATTTTCTAGCCCATCTATATTATTACCATTTTTTGGTATTATTGGTGTTATTATAATTATTTCCAGGACTATTAAAGTTGGGCTGTTCACCTTGAGGTCATGCCCTCCCCCACTCCTCATTCCTTCTTGTTCCTTCTCTCTCCCCTCTCCTCTCCCAGGATTTCCTGCTTTTGCTAGATCTCTCCCTCTTTCTCTTACATTCCCCAAATTGTCCATTCTCCCCTAGGTCAACTTTAGCTTTTTTTTTATTTTTATTTTTATTTATTTATTTTTTTTCTTTATTATGTTCTGACCTCTGCATAGGATTTTTTCCTTCTTATAATTTTGATTCAGCTCCCACATATAAGTGGGAACATGTGGTATTTCTGTTTCTGAGCTTGTGTTCGGTCACTTAAAATAATTTTTTCCAATTCCATCCATTTTGCTGCAAATGGCATTATTTCTTTTTTTCTTTTTTTTTGATTGCCGGGTAGTATTCCATTGTGTATATGTACCATAGTTTTTTTTAATCCATTCTTCTGTTGGTGGTTACTTTGGTTGGTTCCATATCCTTGCTATTATGAAAAGTGCTGCATTGAATATGGAGATGCAGGTGTTTCTGTGGTATGATGATGCATCTCCCTTTGGGTAAATTCCCAATAGTGTTATAGCTGGGTCATATGGTAGATCTATTTTTAGTTTTTTAGAATACCTCCATATTAATTTCCACAGTGGTTGGACCAATTTACAGGTCCACCAACAATGTAAAAGTGTTCCTTTTCTCTGCAACCTTGCCAGCATTTGTTGTTTGTTTTATTGATCTTGGCTACTCTTATTGGAGTATGGTGGAATCTCAGAGTTTTTAAATTTGCATTTCCCTAATAGCTAGGGATATTAACATTTTTTCATGTGTTTCATGGCTTTATGGGCTTCTTTTGAGATCTGTCTGTTCAGTTCCTTTGTGCGTTTGTGTATTGGGTTGTTTTCTTGGGTATTTTTTTCTTAAGTTCTTTATAAATTCTGGTAATTAGACTTTTTCTGATGTATAGGATGTCAAAATTTTTTCCCATTCAGTGAGGATTTCCTTGACTCTGTTAATTGTTTCCTTTGCTATACAGAAACGTTTTAATTTTTTTAAAAATTTTTATTTGCTTCCTTCCTTGTTTTACTCTCTTCCCTCTTTCTATTCTCCTTCTCTTTTTCTTATGCTATATATGCATCCTTGTATTAATTATTTTACCATCAGAGCCCCCACATGTCTGTCAGTTTGCTGTGGGGGCTTGCGTGTTGCGATGAGGCTGAGAGCTCTGCCACTGTAACCTTAGACATGAGCAAGGT